>WSFP011493697.1:0-14555 GCA_009831015.1 Picea engelmannii | reverse complement strand
GTCATCTTTACTAGCAACATCAGACTTTTTCTATTCCTTTGCAGCAGTATTTCTCTACAGCAAAAGAACATTGTCGATTATTGTAATAAAAGAACTTCACTCATTTCAACAGAAAAGTACAGTCATTTCCTGTAATAAAGGAGAGAATTCCAATAATTAAAGAAAATTTGAAATTGAATATTGGTGTGACGGATGTGCAGAACCAAATTACAGAGGCAACACAAATATCTTGTATCTTAAGGATCATTTTTTCAACCTCAACAATTCCTGGTAATGGTAGGCTGGTCTGCAAGGTAGTAGTTGTTGCGCCTCCAAATTAACGCCATGTTAGCTGCCAAATGATCCTTTTTTACCACTCCAAAACCACTCTTTTCACTATGACAACCACTCTTTTATCATATTTTGTCTAAAATGGTCATCCAAGGCTCATAAGGTAATTATAATGGTTTGTTATGTGTTTTCTCATAATCTTTGATGAATTAGGAGAGTTAAAAGTTAAATTATTACTAATGATGGTTAATTGAGCCAGGTCATGTAACCTATATAAGAGTCTTGTAACCCGTATTAAAGTTTTTCATATCTCCATATTTCTAGAAGGAAAAGAAAGATATGGGTTTTCCATAGCAGCCTCAACATGCTCTCAAGCTCCTCACATCGATTCTAGAAGGCAGAGGAAAAGCTCCAAGTTGCAATCAAATTCCAGGTCAACGTTCTCCAAGTTTAGAGCACCAACAGCCAGATCAAATCAAGGATGAGAATGGGATATACTCACATTCATTTTATGTGATGAGAATTTTTTCCCAATGATTTTCCAAAGTTGTCTTGGCGTCTTCAGTCTTAATTTAGTTAATTGTTGAGATTTCACTATGTGATTTGATGAGTTCGATGCATTAAGACAATGATCCACTCGGATTGACCCATGTCCATTTAGAACATAAAATGTGTATAAACAATTGCTCAAGACAATGTACAAAGTAAGTTTGATATTTTTTCTGAAGTTTAAAGTTTGAAGATAAAAGTATTAAAACAGTAGTAGATCCTAATCGATATTCCCATGTATTGAATTTCATTGTTGATTAATACAAATATAGTGCTCTGAGTTACTTCGTGGTTCAAATTGGCTTTCAACCTATATGGTCGTAGTGCAGCGATCCACCTACTGGGAAGGGCCCACCACATCTAGCTTTAGTTGCTTGTATTGTTAGTATAGATTTGTAACTAATTTGTTGCAGAGACAGATATGGTTTTATTTACATTCTAGTTTTGTTTTGTTTATTGTTTTGTATTGGACTTTCATTATAAGTAACTCTGTTTCATGTGCCAAAATTGATCAAAGGTTAAAATATTGCACACAAACTTTTGGATATTATGGGGTTGTTCATGTTTCATAACTTGAATGCGCTGATAGCATACTCTGTCCAAGCAGTCATTTAAAATGGCAAATTGCTTGTATTAAATCATAGTTACTCTATCCCTAATCCAATCATATGTTGATATCATTTTCAGCTACAACCCTTGTGTTGTCATCGCATTGATTCATTGTACAAATCATGTTTTGAGATAGTTTAAATCAAATCATAATTATAGTCCTGTAGTGACTTTGGCTTAAGAGTTTTGAAATACATTACTGTCATCATATGAAATTGTCTTGATTTACATAATGGTTCATGCATATCTTCTTTGATTTGTGTATGGTTGTAGGTTGTGCAAGGAAATAAGTTGGTGATCCTTTGAAACTGTCATAAAGATTGAAGGAGGTGGAAATATGCTTTCTAAAAGCATAACAACATAACATAATCAAAATTCTATTGTAAAGGAAGGTGAGATAGTATCTCATAAAGGTAGTAAGAGTGGAGACTACACACAACTTGTAACCCAAACTGTTGAAGAAGTATATGTTGGCGAAATTATGATGAGGTGCTCATACCAGCACAAGATGATGTTTCCAGGAGAAACATATGAGAGACTTGATGTTGGATTGGAGTTGAGCAAGATGATGCTAGAAGCATCAACAAAGACTTCAGAGTCTCATAGTTTTAAAACTGATTATTGGTGTGTGTTTGAAGGTGTTGAAGAAAGTGTGAGCATACATAATCAAAGATATTTCATAGAAAAGGAAGAGGCAACATTGTCTCATGAAAATGGTCAGTGCCTAGATCACTTTTTATCAAGTGATGAAGATATGGAAGAGCAGCTGCTAGATCCTGTTGTTGCAATGAACAAAGAAAAGTTGGCTTATGAAGGCAACCAAGGAAAGAATTTAGAAGGTGAAGGAAAACACTCAGATACGGTGCTCACGGACTTTGAAGATGAGCTAAGGATGTTGGAAGAATGGTTGGTCAATTCAAGGATTGATAAAGAGGTATACATAATAGTTGCAAGCACACAATTGAAAGGAATGCTCGAGGCATCAACTAAAGAAGAGGAGATTTTTGTTTTTCAAACAAATTATTTGTTTGAGCATGCAGGGTTTTCTAAATAAGATGAAGATGAGAGAAAGAATCCTGAAGATATAATTCAATTTTCCAAAAAGAAGCAAATGATTTGGCAGAGGAAACTAAATATCTCAAACATTTCTAGATGGAGATATGGAGAAGAAGAAATGCAGTATCCAGCCAGTGAACAACAAGAAGTTCGCAACAATGTTATGTACCAACAAGAATATAGATTGGACATGGAGATTGAAGAGATGAGGATGCTTATGATGAAGGTGTCTCACATAAGGCATATTGAAGTAAGGAGAACAATCAACAACGGAGTACAATTCATTTTGCAGATTTGCATAAACAAGACCAATGGAAAGTTACAGATAGTAGCAATGCAACAAATCAGTGGAGCAAGTGAGAAACAACATAAGGTTTGGGATCGAGGAGAACTTCAACAAATGAAGATTCATGATCAGGAGATCATGGAATGTTTTAACCCTGGGAGTCTGATGCAGGAGCATTTTTTCTCCGAAACAACCTAGTTTGACTAGACCTAGGGGGGGTATTGAATTATTGTAAAATTACTATGTTTTATTTAATTCTAGAAGAATTCCATAGGATAGATTTTCTTGAGTTGAAATCTATGTGAATGTAATAGAATATTCCTTATTGAGCATATCTCAAGGGTTTGTGAACATTTAGAGGTGGTTGAGGATTTCGTGGATCTGAGAGATCCTAGAGTAGGTTGCAGATTTTGTAATGTGTGATTATGATCTGAAATTAATTGATAGTTCATATTCCTTCTTTATATCGTAAACCTTAAGGTATGTGAGGTGTGGCCAAATTAGTGGAAAATCAGGCCAAGGTCAAAGAGAGGCCAATTTCTGAAAATCGATCCATTAGAGATTCAGATTATGAATCAAGTAGAAAAACATTTTCTTTGTAAAACTATGTACAAAAGTTCATTAATAGAATTCTTGTGTTTATGGGCTCTCTGTGTTATTGTGAGATTGGATGTCCTTCTATCGTATTGATTTCCCTATGATGAGTGTTTAAAGTCCAGATTAGACTCTGTAGAGTTGTGTTTCATATTTTCGGATTAAGTTGTGAAAACCATTAATTCAGAGGAAAAGGATAAATCGCAATCTTTGATCGTCAATCATCGATCATTGGACGATCGATGATCCCAAATTGACATAGATTGAGTTTGAGCTAACAGTTGAAACAAAATGAAATCAGGGTGAACATAGTTTAATACTATTGTGTGCAAGGTGAATCAAATAGTTTAATCCTACATTGACCATCCGATTAGAACAAGGAATAATCATGATTTTCAATTGTAGTGTCGAGGTTCTAGTTAAGTGTTAAAGAACAAACATATGAGATTAAATCATAGAGATTATCCAGATCGAAAACCAAGGCGTGTTCTTCATTCAAAGTCTAATGCAATGGAAAAAGTCATTCAGAATTAGTGTATTTGGAGTGCCTAACTAGAAAAAACTCCAAAGAGGAGTTCCTATTAACGTATTAGATTGTATCTTGGAGTGAGGAGATAAATGGTCATCAAGGAGTCCACGTGGGTGCATTAGAGTGAGAATCGAGAGGTTTGAAAGGATCGAAGTATAACTCCGACCAACAACTGGGATTTATTCAGAGTAGTTAAAGCAATGGTTAGGATGATGATGTGTGGCAGTATCATAGTGGTTGTCAGAGTCTGTGTTGTCAGAATCCAATAGTTGGTGGAACTCTGACTGATGGCTAAGATATACTTGGATTTGAGTAAATCCATGGCTACTAGAGTGACAGGTGGCAACTGACAAAGACTATGATAGGTGGCATCAACGAGTAAGAAGTGGAAACATGGTAGCGAAGCGAATGAATGAGAAAGTGACACGTGGAAGTTGGATCCACAAGTGAAACTTTGACACATGGCATCCACATGTAAGTACCTTGACGAAGACCTGATGCAACAAAAGAAAAGGTTGGTGATACGTGACCGTAGATCTAGATTAATCGACGATGGAGAATCTCGTAGTTATTCGGAGTCCGAAAGGAAGGTGTAAACTGTCGGAGGAAAATTGTCGGAGTGTGTCAGCTCAAGAGAGTCCGACAACAAACTTCGATACAAAGGGAAGTGGAAGATAGCCCGACGTCAAATCAATACCATCCATCAAAGGAGAGGTCTAGAGAGGATCTATTGTCCATTGGAGTAACCTTTCGGAGGTCCATTCCATAGCTTCGACTACAATACTCTGAGGTGTGATTTGGATCGTCCATCTAGTGGCGATCAACGTTGTAAATTGAAACAAAGAAAGACTCTGATGTCTTATGGGAGAGTTAAGCCCTGACTTCGATAAGCGCTTGGTTACGCACTTGTTATTATAGAGGTAAACGCCTGGACAAGAGGAGCTAATGGTATGGGATTAACATAAAATAGTAGCACTTGGTCACAGTCTGGGGCTTTTGGAGATAAGCGCCTAGAATTTGAGCACTAGTGGACTGGTGCGAATAAGAAAGTATTCTTATACTCCGTTACATTGGATAATTTGGGCCCGCACATAAGTTTTTGGAACAGCTTGACTTCCGAGCTGAGCATAGGTTAGTTTTAATATTCTACATATTGTGGTTAAGGTTGGGAGGTCATGATTTGTGGTAGCAAAGCACAATTTCGCTTTATTATTACAAAAGGGAAGTCTGCAAATTCGAAATCTCAAAAGGAAGCCTTTACATATTGTGTAGACATGTAGAAAAGTGAATTGGATATACAATTCCTTCATGGATTACTACAAATCAAGATCATTCCAACCAAAGAAGCAGAGGAGACAAGATCTCAACACAGATACTGAAGGTATGGGTCAATGTTTTTGTGATCAATCTCTGAATTTTAATTAACAGTACTAGTGTTAATTAACAAGTAGTGGTAGAAGGATAAGGAATGGTATCATCCAATGACAACAATAGAGTTGTGACAAAGAGAAAGAAAAGGATCTTGTGGCAGAAGAACCTTATAGCAAGGGATGTTGTAACCCTTTCAGTTGAAGGTTGGAAGTAAGGAGAACAATAGAAGCTCTTAGACAGTGTGAGTAGGTGCAGAATCCAGAGAAGAGCATAGGATTGCTCAGAAGTTTCCAATGGAGAGAACCAGTAATACCAAAAGGCCACATCTCAAGAGGAAGTTTGGTGAGGTATTGAGTGGTAGGTAGATCAGACTTGCTACAAAGGCTTGATGCAACTGACAGTGGAATAGGAGAAGTTCACAAGGAGCAGATGGAAATAACTATTGATGGTCATGAAAGAGGTTCAGAGAGAAGCCACAACAAGAGGAAAGAGGATGCCAAAGTAGTTGGAAAAAGAAAGATGATTCAAGAGGCGTTTGACAGAGAGATTACTGAGGTAAAGGAGAGACTCAACATAATTATGGAGCTGCTACAAGAGAGTGAGAGAAACCATGGATGGGGTTGGAATGTGAAGAAGAAGGTCAAGTGGCCTATGATGAAATTGTTTGCAAGGAAGTTGAGAAAGAATTTGAAGATATTAAAGCATAGGTTGAATGCTTGGATAGAGAAGGAGGAACTTAGAGGAGCTAAGTTTGGGTAGAGGATAATGACTGAAGGAGAATTTCACTTATGTGAACTAGAGAAAGGATCATTCCTTGGAGAATAGGATGAGGATATTGATGAGAGACTTACTACAAGTATCATGGAATGTGTGGGAAGTTCAAATCAGATTGAGGATGTGCTGAAAAAGGAATCAAATGAGTCTAGAGAGCCTTATGTTTTTGAATATGATAATTTGTGTATGGTTGCAAGTTATGCAAGAAAATAAGCTAGAAAATCCTTTGAAATTGTCATAAAGATTGAATGAGGTGGAAATATGCTTTCTAAAATCATAACGGTAGAACAAAATCATAATTATGTTGCAAAGGAAGGTGAGATGGTATCTCATAAAGGTAGTCAGAGTGGAGACTACACACAACTTGTAATTCAAACTATTGAAGAAGTAGATGGTGGTGAAAGTTTGATGAGCTGCTCAGACAAGCACAAGAGGATGTTGCCAGGAGAAACAAGTGAGAGACTTGATGTTGCATTGGAGCAGAGAAAGATGATGCTAGAAGCATCAACATGGACTTTAGAGTCTCATAGTTTTAAAATTGATTATTGGTGTGTGTTTGCAGCTACTGAAGAATGTGAGGGCAGACACAATCAAAGATTTGTCATAGAAAAGGAAGAGGCAACATTGTCTCATGAAAATGGTCAATACCTAGATCACTTTTTATCAAGTGATGCAGATATGGAAGAGAGGTTGCAAGAACCTGTTGTTGCAATGAACAAAGAACAGTTGGCTTATGAAGGATGCCAAGGAAATATTTTAGAAGGTGAAGGAAAACACTCATATATGGTGCTCACAGACTTTGAAGGAGATCTAAGGATGCTGGAAGATTGGTTGGTCAATCCAAGGATTGAAAAACAGGATTTCATAGTAGTTGCAATCACAAAATTGAAAGGAATGCTCGATGCATCAATTGAAGAAGACATTTTTTTTTGCTTTTCAAACAAATTGTTTGTTTGAGCATGCAAAGTTTTCTAAAGAAAATGACGATGAGAGAAAGAATCCTGAAGATATAATTCAATTTTCCACAAAGAAGAAAATGAATTGGGAGAGGAAACTAAATATTTTAAAATTTTCTAGATGGAGATATGGAGAAGAAGAAATGCAACAACCAACATGTGAACAACAAGTTTGCAACAATGTTATGTACCGGCAAGAAGATAAACTGGACATGGAGATTCAAGAGATGAGGATGTTGTTGATGAAGGTGTATCAGAGAAGGAAATTTGAAGTAAGGAGAACAACCAACAACAGAGTACACTTGATTTTGTAGATTTGCATCATCAAGACCAATGGGAAGTTGTAGACAGTAGTAATGAAATCGGTGGAGCAAGTGACCAACAACATAAGGTTTGGGATCCAGGAGGACTTCGACAAATGAAGAGTCATGATCAGGAGATCATGAAACATTTTAACCCTAGGAGTTTTATGCATTAGCATTTTGCCTCCAAAACAATTTAGTTTGACTAGAGCCAGGGGGGTCTTGAATTATTGTAAAATTCATATGTTTTATTTAATTCTAGAAGAATTCCATAGGATAGAATTCCATATGTTGAGTTGAAATTTATGTGAATGTAATCGAATCTGCCTTATTGAGCTTATCTCGAGGATTTTTGAAAATTTAGAGATAGTTGAAGATTTTGTGGATCTGAGAGATCCTAGAGTAGGTTGCATATTTTGTGGAGTGTGATTAGGATATGAAGCTAATTTATAGTTCATATTCCTTCTTTATATTGTAAGCCTTCATGCATGTGAGGTCTGGCCAAATTAGTGGATAATTAGGCTAAGGTCGAAGAGAGGTCGATTTCTGAAAATTGAGCCATTAGAGATTCAGATTATGAATCGGGTAGAGAAACGTTTTCTTTGTAAAATTATGTACAAAAGTTCATTAATAGAACTCTTGTGTTTATGGGCTCTCTGTGTTATTGTGAGATTGGATGTCCTTCTATTGTATTGATGTCCCTATGCTGAGTGTTTAAATTCCATATCAGACTCTTCATAGTAGTGTTGCAAGTTTTGGGATTAAGTGTGCAGAAACCATAATTCAAAGGAAAAGGATAAATCGTGATCTTTGATCATCGATCATTGGACGATCGATGATCCCAAATTAAGATAGATCAAGGCCCAACTAATAGTTGAAACTGAATGAAATCAAGGTGAACAAAGTTTAATCCTACTATGTTTGCAAGGCAAATTGAATCCATTTGCAGGTATGAAGAATAGTGACCGTCTGATTAGAACGAGGAATAATTGTGATCGTTAATTGTATTGTTGAGGTTCTGGTTAAGTGTTAAAGAACGAACAAACAAGATTCGATTGCAGATAGATTATCCAGATCGACGACCAAGGTGTGTTCGTCATTCGGAGTCTAATGCGATGGGAAAAGTCTTTCGAATTTAGTGTATTCGGAGGGCTTCACTAGAAGAAACTTCAAAGAGGAGTTCCAATCAACGGATTAGATTGTATATTGAAGTGAGGAGATCAATGGTCATCAAGGAGTCCACATGGAAACATTAGAGCGGGCATCCAAAGGTTCGAAAGGAGCAGAGCATAACTTCGACAGACAACCAAGATTTATTCGGAGTATTTAAAGCAATGGTTAGGATGATGACGCGTGGCGGTTTCACAGTGGTTGTCGTTGTCTGTGTTGTCGACATCCAATAGTTGGTGGAACTTCGATAGAAAAACTCCAACTGACGGATAATATCTACTCGGAGTTGAGTAAATCCACAGCTACCAGAGGGACACGTGGCAGCTGACAGAGACCTAGACAGATGGCATCAGTGAGTGAGAAGTAGACACGTGGCAACGAAGTGAACAAATGAGAAAGTGACACATGGAAATTGGATCCACGAATTAGAATTTTACATGTGGCATCCATGTGTAAGTCCCTTGACAAAGACCTGATGCAACAGAAGCGAAGGTTGGTGATCTATGACTGTAGATCTAGATTGATTGATGGTGGAGAAGCTCACAGTTATTCAAAGTCTGAAAGGAAGGTTTAAACTCTCGAAGGAAAAATTTTGGAGTGTTGTAGTTCGAGGGAGTCTGACAACGAACTTCAATACAAAGGGAAGTGGAAGATAGTTCGACGTCAAATCAAGACCATCCATTAGAGGAGAGGTCTAGAGAGGATCTGTCGTCCATCGAAGTAACCTTTCAGATGTCCATTCCATAGCTCCGACTACAATACTCTGAGGCATGATTTGGATCGTCAATCTAGTGACAATCAACGATGGGAATTGAAACAAAGAAAGACTCTGATAGATTATGGGAGAGTTAAGCCCCAACTTCGATAAGCACTCGGTCTTCCGTGACTGTAAACTTGAATGTTCTTAAAGCTACTTTTTCTTTGTCAAACCAAGCCACACTTTACTTTCCATTTCCATCAAACTTTGATAATTATAGTTTTATCCTCATTAGGTACACAAATATTGGTGGATTTGTACAGGGTTATAGATGGTTGGCAATCACTAAGCCATTTGTAGGCATGCTCAACTATGGATTAGTTATACTTGGGGAACTTGGTTGTGGATTTGTTGTACTTGAAGAACTTGGTTGTGGATTTGGTTTTATGTGGATAATTAACAATTGGTTGAGAGCCTTGTCATAAGCACCTTTAGTCCATTTATATCTTGCTTTAGCTTGTAAGGATTCTTCATCTCCTTCTTGATTTTTGTTTGTTCTTGTTTAAGTTCATCATGGTTTTGATTGATTTTCACCTTGATCCTCAATTACCTACTTCTATTGATCCTCTAGCTTGTCCAACTTGGAATTAGTATTTGTCATTTTTCTAGTTATTGGAGGAGAACTCTTGTGATCAATTTTAATTGACTTAGGTCACTTCTATACATTTTCAAAACTATATAGATGGTTATGATGGCTATGATATAGAATAGTACAATGATTGATGTGCACACTACACTGCAATGACAAGAGAACAATACAAATTGTAAAAGCTATATGAAAATATGACAACGATGAAGTTACAATCATATGGACAAGTCCCAGTGTACAAAAGAGAAGCAACCATAAAAATAAGTTGTGGATAACTAGCACAAGGCTTTTATACCAATGGAGAAATACACCCATGTTTTGACATTCAATTAATTTGACTAACGCGCGTGCACTCGCACACACACATGCTGAATGAAGATGTGTCTTTTATAACAAGGGGCTCCATGATAAATATTTTTAAGGGGTTGCCTTGATACTGTAATGTTCCCAAGCCAGGATGCGAGGAACATCATAGTTTTGGTGCATTTTTAAAACTTTACTGAGTGTGGTATTTCGTCAAACACTTTGCTAATTTACTTGTTTGTATGTGTTTACTTGCAGGTTGGCCTCTTGAATTCGACCTTAGGGTTTATGTTCAATAATCACACATAGAACTAAAGATACAATCAATGAAAGTACAAGATACACCAAATATGGAACCAATAGAAAGATCTGACCTTTATTACTATAATGAGCAAGAACCTGATACAAGAGTGAGGTCGATCTGGAATGTTCAACAGATGGCTCCCATAAACATGATAAGAGCTGCTACAAAATGCTCCAAATAGAAGACTACAAGCCTCCAAAGGATGAATACTCAATGAAGACCAATGCAAGAGTAGATATGGGCCATATGAAGTGCCAAATCCCCAAGATGGAAGATGCCATGCCCTGTTGGAACCCTGAATAGCCTCAACAATTCAACCCTTCTGCCAAATATGTCCAAATGCTCCAGTAAATATGCCAATTAGTAGATCGGGACAATGCAAGAACAACCCAGATGATCAAATCTCCAAGATCCCTCTCAACTCATGGATCTGCCTCTCCTCCAAAGAATGGTGTGCGCCCCTAGATGACTAAAAACCTAGATAATTCGGCCTCCCTCCTAGAGACCTCCAAAGGCTCCACCAAACCGCTAGAATGATAGATCGGGACACGGTAATGAAAACCCAAGTGCTCAAAATGTCAAAGGACCTGCTAGACCCTTGGATCTAGCCACCCTCCAAAGAATGATGTGCCCTCCTCTTGGGAAATCGTCTCACTCTCAATGCAAATCAATCCTCCATCAAAACACCTCTTGAATCAACCAAGAATAGCGCTATGACACCTGCAAAGGAAACCCAATACTTGGAATTCCCGAAATCTCTTCTCCTCAACCAGAACAAATGAATATAACTCCACAAGTGTGCCCCCCTTGCTAGAAACCCTCAACGGTGTGCCCTCCTTCTCTTCATGTGCCTGTGGCTGGTGTAGAACCCTCCTGCACTGAATAGATCAGAACTAGAATGGTGTGGGGCAGTATTGCATCGCCAAGACCAAGTTTGGGACAAGCTAGGTGGAATCTTTCACCACTGAATCGTCCTCTAGGGTTTGTTAAGTCAAAACCCTCAAAACCCCCAAGTTATGGGCTCTCTAGCTAGAAGCCAGATATCAAAATGATAAACATACATGAAATGAGAAAATAGAGGCCCTTGCCTCTTATTTATACTTTTTGCATCCCCTTATCTGTCCAAAGTGACTTTTCTTTTTTAATTATTAATTAATTAATTAAATCACTTTAATTAATTAATTAACCTTTTTACTTCTGAAAAGCACCTTATCTCTCCTAGTGGCTTCCCTGGCCATTGAAAGTCACTTCTCATCATCCTATCATGTAGTCTTGTTCCTCCCGATTCCAATGAGATATTACACTAAGAGGTTCCTCCAAGTATTGTGCCCAAAATGACCTCTTTAGTGAATTTAATTAACTTATAGCTCAAAATACTCAAAATCATGAAAATCGTCGGAATGCAACAGAACCAAAGCCAACCTGTGCAGAATGGATCATAATGATGAAATCGGATGAGCGATGCAAGTCAGACCCCAAAATACCTCTCAATAATCTATGTACTCTCTATAACCTCCATCGAGCTACTTTGGTCATCATAACCCTCTGTAATGTAATGATGTCCCAATGTGGGGACATTACAGTCCTCCCTGCTAAAAAATTGTCTGTCCTCAAGCAATAACCAAATCCCCACAAGTATAATACCAAGATCCCATGTCCACCTGTGGGACACACAGTAGACCCTATCCAAAGATGAACTATCACGCACTTTGCTCCCTGGGTCCCATATCAAGACATGAACTGCAAGCCCTTGGGAAGCATAATCCTAAAATGTATCAACACCGTGAAACTCCTGCTCATGACTCATGGCCTCATCCCTGACTGAGTTCATCCTCCAAGATACTACCAAGATCAACACGACCTCCATCAACTACCCATGTTGATGCCATAATGAGGTACTGCAAGACCTCTGTGAGTCACCCTCAAGTGGTGTGCTCTCCTCAACATTGAAGCTCAATGGAAAGTCAGAACAACTTTCCCCTGCAAAGGTCCACTCGCCTCTATCAGTCAGTGAAATGCTCAACCCTGCAATCCCTGGATCCCACGCTAGCCTCTGTCTAACATCACCATGCTGACACTGCACTATGTTGACCATGCCTGACTACTCCCTGTATATATATCGGATCCTCCACTCCTGGATCCTCAAGCTAAAGTACCTGTGGCACTTGGACCTGTTGTCCAGAAGCTGAATCTGTAAGAACATCTCTATGGAAGTAGTACCTACCCAACCATCTCCATGCCCGATCATGATGATCAAGAGGGAGAAGATGTTTCGCTCCATAGGACAAGTACCTGCAGGCCCACTCCAAACCAACCCAAGGTGGAGTGTGTGGCTCTCTAGCACAACCTGGGTCAACATGACATAAAACATCATGCTAACAAAATAAACTCCTGGATACCATGGAAAACTTGGAAGTTTATCACTTCCAGTCTCCGCTAGTTGCTCCTGTGTTAGACTGATTAATGTCAGAAGCCCTCTGTGCTCATCTGTTGTCACCTGGCCTATGATGCTCACCATCATGAACCAAGTCTCAACTGTCTGCCTAACACGGGCCACCTCTGACCTGTTGTATGTCGTAAAAGTACTCTTGTCAGGTGGCCTTGACCTACTCACTCTCCATGCCCACTGCCACTGTCTATCTCTCCTCATGTTGTTGTCAATGATAAATGTGTCAGGAAAGGCTAACAGAAACCTTTGTAGCTGACTGTAAACCTGTAAAACATCACATGCTTTGGTCAATCCCAAGGATTCAACCAAAATCTCTTCCACTAGTATCCATGGTACATACTCTCCTATGATCATCACTGGCTCCCAATCATCCAGTACAACCGAAAGTAACTCCTCCAACTGCTGATCCACCAAACTATACCTCTCATCTCCCATGCAACTGTTGATAGGCTGAAGGTGATCTCCCCTAACTATGTGACGTTGCAGAGTGGCATCTGCATGCTCCCCTAAGTGTGTCTCCTACCTGCAAGGCAATACACCCCTCTGAATCCCACCATACACATCGACATGTCTCTGTGAGCTATCACTCACCACTGTATGCTCTGGCATACTCATGTCGTCTCTCGTATACTCATGCAGCATCATGGATCCTGAGCGTAGTACTGGATCAACCTCTGTCTGAAGGTCAACCGCTCTCGGAACACAAATGGAAGTGTCTGTTAATGTTTATGCTATTATTATAGTTCTTTGCATTTCATAAAGATAAGAGCATAATAAGCACAAGATCACTAAGAAATACACATCCACAATAAACACAACATTTATCCTGGGAAACCCTCTAGGGGAAGAAAACCCAGCAAAAAATTCCTTATCATAAATAGCTTATCAAAAGTTCAAGAGATAACTCAACCAATACAGAAAATCCTCCTCCAAGAGATGTGCCACCCTTCTTCTCCTCTCTTCAACTTGAAGATGCAACTTGCCTCATAAGAGAATGAGCAAGTGAAGTGTGTGATAGAAGTGAGGCGCTAGCCTCTTATTTATACTAATCTGGCACGTGTGAAGAGTCACCAACTGGCTGGGCCGACCTCTATCACTGGGTGGGTAAATCCACCTTTAATTAAATTTGGCCCTTTCATTATAATTGTTGGGGCCGACTTCTTATTCTTTACATTATAATTGTCCGATGACCAATCCGCAAAAGGGGATTTGGTCCTTATACAATTACCGAATTGATTAATCCTCAATGGGGATTAATGTAATAATAAAAATAATAATAATGACATGATTAATCCACAATGGGGAATTAATCCAATAACAAAATAATAAGAATGCTCTTCGCAGTTACATTATTTCAACACTCCCCCTTAACAAGAAGGGTATTCTTCATCATTCTTCATCAGCATCAGGCGAGCGAGGTCTGCATCATCGGTGGCATCTCGAGGATAGTATCGTCAATATCATCTTGAACAATTGTCTAGCACATTTACGAGTCATCGGAAGTTTTCTTCATCAGCAGCATCATCATTCTTAAAAGAATGTTGTCATCATCTGCATCAAATATGTATCAGTAAAAATGATACCTCATCACAGCACAAGGTTGTCACATCACAGTACTACACTAGCTCAATGTCACAACGGTTAAGCTGGTAGCTCAGTGTCAGTCACATCACATCACAGTACTACA
>WSFP011493687.1:0-14555 GCA_009831015.1 Picea engelmannii | reverse complement strand
TCTTTTATACCCATGTTTACCTTTTCTCTCCAAGTGACTTTTAATTCTCTTTTAATGTCTCTTTGTAAAATCATTTTATTAATTAAATAACCTTTTTTCCTCTAAAAAGTGATTAATTTTCCCTTATGGATTCTCCGACCATTGAAATTCACTTTTCAGCATCTTATCCTTTAGAGATTCCCTCCCGATTCCAATGAGCTATTACACTAAGGTGTTTCTTGAAACAGTATGTCCAAAATGACCTCCTTAGTGAATTTAATTAAAATATGCTCAATAATAACTCAAAATTACGGAAATCATTGGAATGCAACGAAACCAAAGACAAGTTGTACAGAATAGATCATGATGATGAAATATGATGAATAATGTAATTTGATCCCCATAAAAATCCTCAATACCTCTTGAGCTCACTATCACTCCCAACTGGCTACTTTGGCAAGCATCCCAAACTGTAACATAAGTGAATCAAAAAATGTGGACATACAGTCCTCCCTACTCGAATATTGTTTGTCCTCAAGAAATAACTGAATCAAGTTGTGTATGATCCCAAGGTCTCATATCCACTTGTGTGACATGAAGTACTCTCTCCTCAAAAAATGGTCCCACAAAGTGCTCGCCATGTAGACCCCCAGAATACTCCTGAAGAGTAGAGCGATCATGTGCAGTAGATCCTCAGTAAACTCCTCATGCAATCGCTTTGCTAGGATCTCAACCCCATCAACCATTGGGCTACCAAACACTCTAATCCATGGATCCCAAATCAAGATGTGAATTGTAGTTCCCTGTAAATTATAGTCCTATGAGACATCAATAATAAGAGTCTCTTGAAGACCCCCAACCAATGGAACAAGTAAATACACTATCCATCCATCAAGGAGTCTCTCACCTAAACCAATCTCCCAACAACCACCTCTAATAGTATCCAAATTCCCTACTAACCAAGAAGATGATTTACTAATATACATGATCCTCAACCAAGGAAATCCATCCTACCACATAGCATCCTCATCTAAATCTTCTCTCAAATGCCCCCAACAATGGAAGGAACCAATCATGTGAGTCCCTAAAACTCCCATGCACTCTAGAAGAGCACCAAACCCCACATCACATAAATCTGAGGGTGCCATACTAAGTATCTCAGTGCCTACTAAACTATAAACCTTCGTTCAAAGTGTACTACTGATAGCTATGGTTTCATGTCCATGATCACTAAAATCGGCCTCCCTGCCAACCCACATTGTTGCCTGCAGTGTCCCATACTCCAGTAATATCCCTATGTTGTCAACCCCACTATATAGCTCTAGTATACCAATGTTGAGAGATGCTAGCATACTCTCCCAACTCTTCCCTGAAACAAGGGTGGTTAAGGAATCATGTCATGACTCATGATGCTAACATACCAAGCTTGCCCCCATGTGACTCATGACATCATCCTCGAGATACTCGCAAGAGAATTTCTCTTTGATCTGTTGAGGAGTCCTGAAATGGCCAACCTATCCAACCATAGGTACATCATGCACGCTCCTCTAGATCTTTGATGTTTCTTGTTGTGACCATACATCTTGCCAATTGATCTCATAGTCCTCATCAAAAACATTTACCCTACTCTGCTCTTCGTCCTCATCCCGCTGAGACTCTGAACCTATATCCACCTCTGGAATATCCTCTGTCCCATGGTTGAGGATGCTCTCCTACATGCCCAATGCCTCATCTGACTGTCTCGGGTGAACCTCCCTTATCCTGATGCATGTAATGGGGTATCCCTTGCCAGGAGGTATCTGTCTAATAACTCTCCTCATCCTATGAAACTGGCTATCTTCCTCTATACTACTATATATAATGAAACTATCGATGAATGCCATCAGAAATACCTACAACTATACGTAGCACTGGGAAATGTCATATGCATTGTTCAATTCCAAGGGTTTGACCAAAAACCCATCCACCAACATCCATGGTGAATAGTCACATGGACTCTACACTAATCTCATACCATCGTGTACAATGGAAGGTGACTCAAAACACTGATGGTCAGTCATACTCCCTCTATCATCACTCATATGATCATTTCTACTGAGAATGTGATATCCTAGGTCCACCAAGTACATATCCTCCCTGAAATCCAATGCATCACCCTGGATCCCACTGTACACCTCAACATGCCTCTATGGAGTATCGCTCATCATTTTATGCCCTTGTATACCCATGCAAGCTATTGTATCCTCCTGCATCATCATGTATCTTGAGCATACTATTGGATCAACCTCTACATGTATGTTAACTAATATCGGAACCCAAATGGATGTGTCCTCATATCTTCCCCTGGCTCTGGAATCCCCATCTGTATGTGTAGGGCCAACTATCTCAGAACCCCTCATTAATGGTGGTCCTTGTGACACATGCACATCCTCAAGCATCTCTCGATCACGTCTCTCCATAATTATTAGTGATCCTAGGTATCCCTCACACTCCTCCATCAATTGGTTCTCCTCTATCAAACCGCCAATATCCTCTAGTGATGTAGTTGAGGTATATATCTGACCCTCTGTTGAGATATATGTAGTGGCTCCCTGAATAGCCTCCTCAAGGAGCTCCTCAAATATGGACTATGATTATTTAAGAATTGTGTGTGTGCCTCTCAAGAATATATGTGTTCTTACTAATTCATGAGCGAGTTGTTCCACCTCAATCTCCTTCTCCTTCAGTGCCCCATGATACATCTCACCAACCTCCAAAAGGTAATCTCTATGCATAAGTAGTTGTTGGTAGTCGATCCTCATCAAAATCACTCTCTCCCTGAGTGTCTGAAAGTCCTCAAAGGAAAACTCTCTATCTGAAATATCATGTTCCATCATGGCCCTCCAACAATACTCTGCCACCAAAGCATGAGTATCATCAATGTGTCTAATGGTTGCCATGATGATGTCCTCTCTGAACCTTAGTTGTCCTGCCAAATGTCAGGACTCCTGAACATTGTCCTGCTGAGGTGCTACCACAGGACTCCCACCACTAATGTCAACAGTGGAATCCTCATCGACACACTCCTCAAGAGATAAAGCACAGTACTACCCACTATCCATTGTTCTATTAAATCCCCCTGCACGCCACTGTACATCAATCCCATATTGTTGCCTCAATCTAAACCACCCTATATCTTGTATGTACAGTTGTAACCTCATGTGCACTCATCCTACTAATCTCATCTACACTCAGATCCCATACATATGTGTCCATACATGTGATATGGTCATCCTGAACAACAGGGAATGCATCCTCGTCATTGTAGACTGGTCCCGAAAGTAAGTATCCCATCGATCTGTTGATCTCCACAACATGATCTATCAATGGACTCCCTAAAAAAGGTGACTCATTCTCCCCATATTGATAGGTATGTATATAGTCATCTATCTCCAAGTCATGTCTCTCCTCCTGGGCCTATAGATCCCCATGTCCCTTGTGTTCCATCACTACATAAGGCTCCTCTACCACATCCGGAATGCCACTGATATCCTCATGTGTCATGTATATCATAAGTGTCTAAGAAGGTAAAGATTGTGTCATGCTCAACTCCATAGGAGGAATATTATTCCCCATGCATGACCTCATATCAACATCCAAAGGTGGATCACCAAATCCTCGATCTTCCTCGTGCATAGGTGTTGTTATGGATGAATCCTCACAAGTATCACCATTGTGGTGAAGTGTTGAGTCCTCAACGTTGCCTGATTGGGAAGATAAAGAACATGTGCTATCATCTTGTCCATCCAATTGTCCATCAGATGCACTGGAGTCAATGGCCTCATGGGACTATTCTAATGATGCATCTAAGGCTGCAACCTCATACATGTCCTCCTCATCACTGTTGTATTGCACCTCAATGTAATGCACTCTCCCTTTATCCATGCATCCATGATCCAGCTCCCAAGGCTCTTTGCAATTGTAGCAAAGTTCCTTGCTTCTATTGGTTGTAGGTTCCATCGGTGCTCCCTTCAATCCACTAGCATGTGATGATGTGTCCTCTTTCCTCATTGTTTTGGATCTTCTTTCCTCTGCTTTTCTACTCCAATAATTGACTTCTTCCATCTTCTTGGCCCATACTGCAATATCATCTTTACTCCACCTAGGATTTTTGATGGATACAAGATGTTGGAATGTTAACTGAGCTCTGAATGTCTCACTAAGAGCTTGATATCCCATATCACAATACATAATCTCCTCTGCCATGGCCATTTCTCCTTCAGGTATACCTGATACAGGCTATTCCCCACGACCTCTCCTCCTAGTCATCATTATTTTATCACAGGATGGTGAAGGAAATTTGCTCTAATACTACTATAATTTTCCCAAGGTGATGTTGATATTATGTACCTTGGGAAGTGTTCATCATGTGTTTGTGAGCTCCTAAACACATGTGGGAAGTACTATGTACTTTTTTCCTTGTACTTTATGTCTAATTTCACTTTGACTTAGGAGATTTAAGTCAAAAGTGAAGTTTGGTCATTTTAGCCTAAATGACTATCAATTCACTTTGTGGGTGAATTAGGAGACATAAAGTGAACTTAGGGAACTTAACCCAAAGTGGGTTTGAGAGTGAGATTATTATGAGATGATCTCAACCTTTGATTGGACATGAGATGGGATGATCTCATCCAACCAAATTTTAGGTTTGCTTATGGAGGTTCAAGATGGGTGCAAAGGGAAAAGGAGAATTAATTCACTCATGTGTTCACTTGGAGATTTTGAGAGAGAGAATGAGGATGAGGTTGGAGGCTAGAGTTGAGGAAATCTTGGGCACTTCTATCCATGGAGGCAACCACAAATCTTAGACACTCATTTATTTGTTGGAGTTGATCTTTCTTGGAGGAGGGCACACTAACAGTGGGGAGGACTTACAGAGCTTAGATTGCAGTGAGGACAGTTTCAGTGGAGAGATACAACATAGATTCAGAGTATTTTGGGAGGGTTTCTCCATCATATCTTCCATTCAGCAGAGCGCTTCATTTCAGTGGTCTTGGCAACTTGTGAGGAGGGCGCACTATCCTAGGGCGCATCTTATTCATTTGGACTTGTGTTTCATCTTGGTTCAAGTTGTTATTGTATCAAGTTCATATGTTTATTTTATTTGTTGTATTCCACCTTATTTTATCCACATATATACACTCATATTCCAAACTCGTTTTCCCTGGGGGGGTTTTATCCAAGGTTATGTTTGTTGACGGTAAAAATCGCAACGAGGATTTCGCCCGCACAGTATTGCTAAAATCCTATTATTTATAAGCTAATAATATATATAATATTATTAGGTGGGACCCCCTTGTAGATTGGAAGATCGGTGATAGTCTTGTTACACATTTTATGTTGTTGTTCGATGATGCTTACAGAATTCTACATGATTGATGGTGAATTATTGGTTTTATTTGCAACATAATGGCAGATGGATGATGCATGTTATGTGTTGGTATTGTTGCTCTAAACTCTAAATTCCATGTCATGATGGATTATGTTAACTATTATTACAATGCTATTGGTGCCATGATTTACCACATATTGTACCTGCACAAGACACATGTTAGCTATAACAAAAAACAAGAGCAATATGGAAAAATGTCCAAGAAGAAGAAACTAAACTATGTTATGTTATACTATACTATATGCATTTGAAATTAAAGAAATGATGTTAGTCCTAACTAGAAATGTTAGTGGCTTTATTGAATTATATGAAGGCACACTTGATATACGTTATGGTATGTTTTGGCAATGGCTGATATGATATCGGGTAGTGCATTTGGCAAGAAATGTATGTTAGTTTCGATGCATGGATTAATGGATGGATTAATGGTTAGTTGCTTTTCATGTACTATGTATTGAATGAATAGAGGATGGAAGTGACGTGCAGTAAATGCACATCACTCCATATCTCTCCCACTGGTCTTCACACTAGCTCCATGTCACTCCATATCTCTCCCACTGGTCTTCACACTAGCTCCATGTCACTCCATATCTCTCCCATTGGTCTTCACACTAGCTTGGTTATTGCTCATTTGATTTTCGTTGTGGTTAAGCTCTGATATTCAGGAAAGGAAGAAATTGCTCGACCAAGATCGCATTTTTAAGGCCATTTGGTTACAGGTATGTGTTTTTTTTCCATCCATGAACTCGCTTTGTTTATGAAATAAATGTTGTCTCGGTGATGTATCGGTTTGTGTTTTTCTTGAGGCTGGAAACTGTGTAAACTCGTGGTGTTTCTCTAGAATGGTTGTTTGTGTTATTCGTTGCAAATGGAAAATTGGATGGTTGAAGTCATGATTTCATTGATTATTCTGTGTGAAGGAAGTCGTGTTGGCTCTCTGTTGTCTCTATGGGTTTTTGTTGGAGGGTTTCATTCCATCTAGACTTGATGGTCGTCTCCTCACAGTCCTTGTAACAGTACCCTAGTCATATTTGGTATTATGGGGTTGTTGTGTTTGATTTGAACCACCTTGGGTCACTGCATATCGTTTTCCACCTGGTCGTGGGCTCGTTTTATGTTATTGGTTTCTGCATAGTTGGTTATGGTGGCTATTATGCCAAGAGGCTTGCTTTAGGGTTGGTTGTTATTACAAGGCTCTGCATTTCTATCAGCATTGTTCGGTTTTTGGGGAAAACCACAAGGGTTATGCCCATGTGTGTTCTTGGTATTATTTAGTGCCTAGTAAGAAACCTCTGCTCCTCTATTCATAGTATCTCCTACTTGGGGTTGAACTGTCACCCTACCTTGCAAGCTAAAGGCTATGTGGTCAGTGTGTCCACCGTGTAGTCTCGAAGGGTTCTCACCTATTGTTGTTATGGTTGACTCCAATCTCCCTATGTTTTAATGATCAAGCGAACCCTTGACTATTTTCTTGTAGTCATTGGTACTGAGCCCGGTTTTGATTAACTCAATAGTCACACTCTGTCGGTTATCTGGTTGACTATTATAGTTGTTGGGTAGTATTAACATTGGTTTGAGTATTGGTTCATCTCTATTGATCGGGTTGATTACATAGTTTCAATTGGAAATGATTATTGGTATATAGTCGCTACATTCTTTTATTGTGACACTTGATTCGATAGCTCATCATGGTTTAATTGGTTGATTAGAGAAGTTGTAAAAGGAAATGAAAATGGGCTTACAGTCGCTGCCTCCTTGTGTTGGATTGATAACTCAGCATTGTTTTATGGTTTGATTGGGAGTAATTATATATGTACATTCACAGAAATGCTTCTTTGTGTTATGCATGGTCTGTGTGTTTCCTACAGCATGGTATAAGTTGAAGTGATGGTTGGTGTTACTGTGTGTTTAAATTGTTTGATCAGGATTTTTGCAATTTAAAGTATTGATAGTTGTTTCCTAGTTGCCTATTGTGTATGATTTATATTGTGCATCATATCGTCTTATTGCACCATCAGAGATGGGAACGGGGTTTTTAATAGTATGGTTTCATTGCAATTTAATTGTTAAATTGGTTAAAGGAATGGAATCAAGCACGTCTTGAAAGAGATTGTGTCTATGTTTAATTTGAGGAATTAATTTATGGATAGTGGCTAAGGTTTCAATGTTGAACAAAGTTGAAACAAATGATTGTGTTCATTGGAATTTTGTTTTAAAACATTAAATGGAAGAAGTGAGAGGAAACATAATTCTTTATACAGGATGTTTGAAGGTCATATTGATTTTGAATATGATGACACTGTGTGAATTAAAAGTGTTAAATATTTAAATGTGAACAGTGAACAAGTGTTAACACAATAATTTTGAAATTGATCACAGTAATTGTTTAGTTGGTGTTGATCGCTTGCATTAAATACAAAGTTGTTTTATGGATTACTTAATTGATTTTTCGAACAGTATTCGCTCTTTTCCCTACCATTATTTCACTTTTCTCCCATTACAATCACCTCGCACTCCCATATTCATTATCCACTCCCTGTTCCTAAAATTTAATTAGAGGTAAGGGAAACTATGTATTATGACAGTTTAAGATCGGAGGGATGGATTACAATGATATATTCTTTGGTTTACATTACAGTTGATTGTTTGTTGTCTGTGAGAAGTAATCATGATCTTTTCCCCCTCATTTTAACATTTTTCGCTCAATACAACCCCTCACATATCCCAGAACCTTTGTTCACCCCCTTCTCATTGATAACTATTAAACATTTTTTTATGGATTGGATTGCATGAGTCTGATATGTTGTTGAGACAAATTTTATTTCATATTTTAAAAGAGTTGTCATGTATGGTTGTTAAAGAAACAGTTTGCTAATCAATTATGCATACAAGAATGAGTTTTTTCAGCAAAGGTAGCCATGGCAGAGGTAACCGAGGGAGAGGTAATTGGAACAAGGGACCTAGAAGGCCAAGATTCTCCATACAATTTGATGACGACTCGCAAGAGTTAGGCCAACTATTTCAAGTTGGGTTTTTTAATTGGATTGGGCAAGGAGTGGTCCAACCTAGGCCTGAAAGGCCTCCCATCCAAGCCCCACAGGTCCCTGGTATCCCTGTGCCTCCTCATGTCTCACTTCAACCTGAAGTTCCTAAAAATGACAGATGGCAAGAGATTGTCCACCCGACAGTCTCTCAACATCGAGGCTGGCCCAACTTGTCTTTACCTACTCCCTCGCCTATCAATCAAATTGTCCAAGCTGCCCCTGACCACTCACCAGTTCAGTCTTCCCATGCGAGAAAAATGTTTAAAATTGAGACCTACCATGTCCCTAACAAAGGAAAAGTCATTGTTGCCCATTCCTCACCCTCCAATGGCTTTGATAAATCTGCGTCCTCCTGCATGCATTTGAGGGATAATTGCTCTCATGTAATCAGTGAGATTAGCCCTAAAGGCTCCACACAACCCAAAGTAAATTCAGAGATATCAAAAGTTGACAGCAACAAGAAGGGAAATATTGCCTCCAAGAGTAGGAAATATGGATTTTAAGTTTTTTTATTTATTATTTGTTGAGAACAGTTGACTTCTGAAATTTTGGACAACACACTATTTTTGGATATATGAGTAATATATTTTGGAAATAATTTCAATTATCATTGAAATAAATTGCCAAATATGAATGTGATGATGGGAGTCACAAGGAGGGATGTTTTGTTTAATTAACTAGTTGTGTTATGATTGCTAAAGTCTAAAGGGAGTCACAAGGGGTCTCACCTACTAGTTATTATTTATTTAAAAACCCTTATTATGATTTATTACTTTTCCCCCTTAACTAAAAAGTTGGTTGAGTTTTAGTTAACTTAACTAAGGAAGTAGTTCAACTACTTCAATCAATTATAATTTGCTTAAAGGAAAAAGGAAAGGGAGGAACAAGAGGAGAATAGAAGGAGAAGCATACTAAGGTTTTCTCTTTGAGATTTTGTTGAGATAATTTAGTTTTCATTCATTCATTAATTCATTATAATCCTAATTATTTTTTATGATAGCAGGGTCCTATTGTAGACAGCGAGAATCAGGGTTGAATTACATCATTTAGACACTTTTTTTTCAGAGGTGTTGATATATCTTTGATAGTCTGTGTAGACTTGTCTGTTTGTGAATTAGATTCCATGAATGACAAAGGCTATTGTGCAGAGTCTAGTGGGCAGCAATTTGTGGCAAGCTGATCCAACTTTTAAAGTTCAATTTTTTATTTTTTGTCAAGATTTCTTTTGTATGTTTCATCGGGGACGTCTAAGTTTGACTTTGGTCCAAAAATTCCTCAATAAATTTTGTAAAGAGAGCGATTCTTTGATGAATTGGAATGAAATAAAGGATTGTTTTATGTCTCATCTATTTTGATTATTGAACTAGTTTCTTTACTTCTGTCTCTATATTTATTTCAACATCTGATATGTTTAGAAAATTACATAAATAATGATTTTTTCAGCAAGATTTTAATTAAAAAAAAACAGCCTAAGCACTTGTAAACAATACTTGTGAATTAGGATATCAATTTTGATGGCTATAAACATAGGGTGATATTCTCGTCTATCTTGATTTAGCCAAGAAGGATCTGCAAATGTTTGAGTAAGATCATTTCATATCTTTTCCTCAACATTTATTTGGCTACCATACTGGGGAGATCTTCAATATCTCTCGTTAATTTTTAAGCTTGATTAGCATCGAATACATCTATTTTTTCTGATATTGATCATTGGACTGTTTTATTTCTTAATGACTGTGCATGTTGCAAGGCAGCCCAATATTGAGCT
Source organism: Picea engelmannii (assembly GCA_009831015.1). Classification (NCBI taxonomy): domain Eukaryota; kingdom Viridiplantae; phylum Streptophyta; class Pinopsida; order Pinales; family Pinaceae; genus Picea; species Picea engelmannii. The sequence continues at coordinate 4,333 of WSFP011493687.1, read as the reverse complement.
CGGTCTTCAAGATCAGACCATCATTGCTTTGAATTTGTTCAACACCATTTTAGACACTGCCAATACTCATGTTGATCTTAATCATTCATGGGAAGCAATTGAACGAGATATTAATGCCCAAGAATGTTGGGAAGCTAGACGTAGACAGCTTAGAAATCAGCAGTAACCTTCTTGTTCCTTCAGTTTTGGCCTTACTTTCATGTCCCTACACTCTCGTGTTTCTAGAAGAAGAAGAGGCTTATCACTTGAAATTAATCATATTGCTGAAATAAGAAGAAGGAACATTGTGTTATCAACCCAACAAAGTGCTCTAAGGAGAACTTTGTCTGATTCATTAAGTTCGTCTTTCTCTCCCTCACCTATCATCCACAAGATGGCATCTAGTGGTGATTTTGGTGGTACTGGAAGTGCTTCCTCCTCTCATTCTTCATATTTTTCGATGATTGGTAGCTTATATAGCTACCATATCCATGTCCAATCGACCACAAATCCCATCAAAGTCATTAAAAAGTATGGGCTTTTTCAGTTTGAAGAAGACGCCACAACCACACTGTGGCATGTGTCGTCTCCTCTTAACCTAACACATGCTACTCGTCCACTTCTTAAATTCAAAGAGAATCTCCCTAGGTTTTCAGTAAATGAGGCATTTCCTAATTTTTTTCACAACATAGGAGCCAATGACAACGATACTTGCATGCGCTTATTCATCAATTCCTTGGAAGGAAAGGCTGTGGCCGATTTCTTTGACCTTCCTCCTAAGATTCTATCTACTTGGGAGGAGTTAGTCTATTGGTTCAGATCCACCTATGGGCAATCTAAAATCCCAGCTGAGCAGATACAGGAGTACAATAACATCGCCTATAAGGATGGTGAGACCATCAAGTCCTTCAACTTGCATTTCACTAAGTTATACAATCAAATACCTGAACTCATTCGACCTCATAACCAAGCCACTTTCATGCATTACTACAATGCATTACCTTCCCCTTATCTTCATAGGCTTGAGGAAAAAACCATTTATAACCTCAATCCCGCTCTGCATACTTGTTTAGAGTATGAAGAATAGCTCGAAAGAATAGGTCTTCCCCAGGGAGAATCGATTAAACAGACAGACATGTCCACCCTCTTATAGCTAGTACAATATATGAATAATCATATGATAGCATATGAGAGAAAGGGAAATGACTCCCCTCTAACCCCTGGAGCTTCATCCTCTTCTACAACCCCCTTTAGAAATCCAATTGAAAATAATTTTCATCCTAAAGCTATATTGCCTCGAACACCACGAGGAAGCCACATGTGAGGTAAGGAAGAGTGTCAGAGATAAAATATTTGGTAAAAGACCAGAAACTACCATCGTTGTCCTATATTTTGCAGAGCCAGAAGATGTCATGATCATCAATACTAGGAACAAACCCTACACTCCCAAAGGAAAATATGATCCTCCTCACAACTCTTCTAGCCCGAGCTCATCCTCACCAACTGCTACTGTTCAGGTTCCTAAGGTTCCTGATAGTCAAGGAACAACTTCCCCCCTCCCCTCTTCAAAACACAATATTTGGAATCAGTTGGCCAACATCAAAGCAGATGCCACCCTCCTGGACATGGTTTTCGTCCCTGAACAACAGAGGCATCTAAAAAAATTCATGGAAGAAAAAGCTTTTGTTGTAGCCAACCTCTCTGAAGAGGTGAATGAAGAGGATTCGTTTGTAAATAAAGTAGGTGTACATAAATTTAGATACCCTGTAAAAAATCACCCTTTTATATTTATGTAAAGATTATGGATAAGATCGTCCATTATTGTCTCATTGATGGCAGTTTGGGCCCAAATGTCATGTCGAAGATTATTATGGAAGGGTTGGGCTTGTCTTGTACAAATGAAAATGCCAGGAGCATGCTCTCTTATAATAGTCTACAACAAACAACCATAGGTGAGATTAAACACATGACCTTAGTTTTGTGTGCACAACCTGAAATAAGGACAACCCTTAACATTCAAGTAACTGACATGCCATTAAGCAATTACTAAATCATCTTGGGAAGAGATTGGCAAGATTTGACGAGTGGATACCTCTCACTCGACGGGACACACTTATCCATTCCTCGGAATGGAAAAACATTATAGTCGTTAGAGAGGGAAGGATTTCACCTTACATAGAAAGTGTTCCACAACCTAATGTGAACTATATCAAAGAGGACCTAGGAGTGTATTCCATCTTTTCTGAGAAAGATAATATCCCCTTGGAATAGATTGATTTAGATGATGGTATGTGGCACATGCACTTCGATGGTTCATGCTCTAGTGAAGGTAACAAAGATGGCATAATCTTGTACTCTCCTGTGGGGAAAATTCATAACTTTTCTTACAGGTTGGAGTTTTCTTGCACAAATAATGTCACTGAATTCGAAGCTTTATTATTAGGCATTGAAAATGCCTATAATCTTGGTTGTGGTCACCTTTCAGTTTTTGGAGATTTTGAGCTTGTTGTGAACCTCGTACGTAATATATACTCTCCTAGCAACAAGTTTATGAAACGATATACCCAAACTATTTGCACACTCACCTCGAACTTATTATCTTTTAACATCACTCATGTTAAGAGGAAATGAACTCAATGGCTGATCGGTTAGATTTTTTTGCAGCCTCTCATAATCAACAACTTCTACCACATAGACCTGATTGTACTTTTCAATCTCTATATCGTCCACATATCCCTGACAATATTGAATATTGGCAGGTCTTCCCTAGTGATGACAGCATCTATGCTTTCATTCAAAATGAACCCTATAAGCCTAGGGAAATCATATCCATAGACGATAACAGTATTCCTAAAGGCTTGACTCCTCCAGAGAGTTTTTTTTCATCAAGTGATGTAGGCAATAAAGAGAAACAGAAAGATGAGGAGTCAAAAATGAAGGTGGGTGAAACCATCTCCTTGAACATTGGGACACCCGAGTCTCCAAATAATGTTAAAATAGGTGCTCGGTGTTCTAATGGAAAGGAAATGAAGTTTGTCAAGCTACTTGGTGAATTTCAAGATGTTTTTGCTTGGTATTACAAGGATCTTAATGGTTTTGATCCTGGTCTTATACAGCATGCCATCCCATCAAGGAAGGCAAAAAACTAGGTAGGAAAAAACAAACACCTGTCAACCCTGCATTGGAAGAAACTATTCGAAATGAGTTACTCTTGAAGGTTGGAATCACCTTTCCGGTCAAGTACCCTGAATGGGTTTCCAAATTGGTTCATGTTCTGAAAGTGACTGATCATATTAGCTTCTACATTAATTTTCTCACATTCAATCAAGCTAGTATAAAATATCACTTTCCTCTCCCTAACATGGAAATGATTTTGCAGCAAGTCGCAGAGTCACAGATGAGGTCCTTACTTGACGGTTTTTTTGGTTACAATCAAATCAAGGTAAAAATGGCAGATAAATATAAAAACACATTTATCACTAATTGGGGTATAGTGACTTATGAACGTATGCTTTCTAGCTTACCTGATGCAAGTACCACTTTTAAAAGACCTATACAAATTACTCTTGACGATTTGATCGGTAAAAGTATTCATGTTTATCTTGATGATCTAATCATATACTCTAAAGGACTATCAATTGTCTCAAAGTTTCAAGTGTTATGTTTGGGTCCTTTCAAGATTGTTTTTGTCCCGGGTACTAACTCTTACAGTCTAAAATATTTACAAGAGCGATTGTTCTCCTACAGCACTAATGGCTCTCACTTGAAACATTGCGTAGAACCAACTTGAAAAAATTTAATGTTGTTTGGATTTTTGGTATTTTAGTAGTCTAGCTTTGCTTTCATTTTTCCACTGTTTTTCATTTCTGCTTTTACAGTAGTTTGATTTTTTTTTTTGTTTTTAATAATTTTTTGTTGCTTTTACATTTCTGTCATTTTATTTCTACTATTTTAAATTTTGCAATTTAATTTTGTCGTGATTTTTATTATTTTTTCATCTTTTAGTAGATTTTGCTCAAGAATAAGATGTTGGATCAGTTCTTCCACAGTGACACTCCTGCAAGATATTGTTAGTCAATAACAATCAAGCATACACATTTGTTACGATGTTCCTGTAATGTCCCCACTTTGGGACATCATCACAGGGCAGAGATTTATGATGACCAGAGTACCCAGATGGGTGCTAGAGCGAGTACCCCTATTTGAGAGGAATTGTGGGGTCCAGCTTGCATTGATGATCATATTCCATCATTATGAGCCATTCTGCACAGGTTGGCTTTGGTTTCGTTGCATTCCGACGATTTCCATGATTTTGACTATTTTGAGCTATAAGTTAATGGAATTCACTGAAGAG
>WSFP011493686.1:0-14555 GCA_009831015.1 Picea engelmannii | reverse complement strand
TCAAAACTAACTGTTGTGCTGGACTTGATAATTCACCACATGTCTATTCCAAGAGGTTTCATCTCATTATGCTTCAAAAATTCTTGATCTGGGTGAAATTTCGAAAATTCTGGTTAAAACAGGCTTTCGGTGGTTGACTGGAACAGTTCCTGGGTAATTTAACCACCGAAAGTCAGAATTTTCAAAAAAAAAACTGGCTTTGGGAAAAATCAATTTTCTCAACCATGGAATATCCGTTTCGCACGTTCCAATAGTCGATCGACATCTACAGATCGTAATATTTCCAATGGTACAATCAGATTTGGATTTGGAGCTAGGGAAGCAAGTCAAAATTTCCCTACAAGATTAGGAATATTTCTTTCAAAATGCTGGTGCGTTTTTGGTAGTTAACAAGTTGAACATGACAAAAGTTAGTGTATGAATCAAATGACTCAATCACATTAAATAAACAAACAACTAAATAAATGAAACTACAATGCATAAGGAAATTAGAACCAAAATCAATCAAACAATTGACCAATATTCATGCCACCAATGGATAGATTGTATTAGTGGGCAAACACCAAAAAGAAAGGGAGACTTATGGGTCCCCTCTTCCTCCAAGGGAGGGCTCTTGAATCCCCTATGTGAGAGCTCTTCTTACAAATGACAAACTAGAAAGGAAATGGTGAAGGAATCCAAGCTTATTCCCTCAAGAGGTGAGGTCAATAGCTTAATGAAATCATGCTAGTATGCTCCAAGAAGGAAAGAGGTCCCTTGTAGGAGAATAGAGGCAGGATAATAATACAATGAGATTCTTGAATTCATAGTGTGCCCATGCCCTCTTTTTATAGAAAATCTTTGAGGCATTATCCAACCGGTATTTAGTGTGAACAAGGGGCCCTTTAGGGCACCCTTAGGTCTTTGACCAACCCCCCACTCAGATTCAGCTCGAATTTGAGGGTCAAATCAACTTGGGAGCTGAACCAAAAGTGGGTGAGGGGCCAACAAGAACCATAAATGCGTCGTTCTCAGGTGTGTGCAGCTTTTTGCGTACACAATTGCGCATCGGGCGCATGTGCACTTTTCCTGCGTTTTTTACTTGAGCACATGCGCGTGCTTCTTGTAGTGTTTCTGCACATGTCAATTTTATAACCAGTTGTATAGTTTGTGCCCTTTGGAAATGCATTTTTAAGGCTATGAATGAACTAATAGGTGTTTAGAGATGTTGGATTCTTGTAACCATTTGCGGACGAAATTTCAGTGATAACAGATGCCCCCTGATGTGTGAGGTTAGGAGCATAGGTATCGTCGAAATACATCAATGTTTCTTCTACTGAGAGTACCATTGTAAGAAAGAGTGTTGATAGGAACTGCAAGAGCGATCCAGTGGAGAGAGAGGGGAAACTGTGGGACTCAAACCTTTCTCTAGGTATGGGAAAATAAAAGTTGTATACAAACGAGGTGGGCATGCCCGATGCTCATGTCATGTAACTCAAATATGTAAGATAATAACTGAAGCTATATGTTGATGTAGATAACTGCAACGCCCTCTGGGGAAATTTGATAATGGCAGATGACAATTCTGATGGTGAACATACTCTAGAAAAGAGGCGATGACACCGGTAAGAAGTGTCGATGACTCGCAGGCATTGATGGCCCAACAAATTTCAGAGGTCTTTGGCTAGTATTAAACAACTGCAAGAGTCACAAAGTAAGACCCACCGTAACATGAGATTGTGTTGAAGTTGAATGCTATGGGGGTCAATGATAGCAGGGAGCATTGATGGTTCTCCTTGTGTCATCCAAGACTCCTCATTGTAAAGGTAATGAGAGTCAAGATATTGTCGCCCTTCTAGAAACTGTGTTGATGTCGACGGAAAGGGAGACGCGACTCCAAGAAGCAAAGGGATTCATGAAATTCACTAGATGAGATCAGTATCTGATGAGGAAGATGGACAAATTCAAGATGTGGTGAGACTCAACACTGCCCTTGGTTGGGGATATATGTGAAGTATGAGTGGCAGCAACCGTGAAACTGGATCTAGCGTCAGGGGGACAACTAGACGTGGGTTTAAATTGTGCTAGAGGTGTGACAAAGTGGAAAAACTCAGAGATCGGGGGTACATGGACTGTGGGATACTCGAGGTTTATGGACAATGTAAACAAGATTAGAATGTAAAGGAATGCCCCAACCAAGGGTGACAGAGGTTGCTTTGCTGGAAAAGGAAGGTCGCTAAAGGCGATAACAAAAAGCTATGTAAATGCTGGAAACAAAGGCTTTGTACAATTACTGAATGAATAAAGAATAAGTTGGGATAAGTGTGCAGATACAGAAATGGGTGCCCCAGTGCAAGATGGATTGGCCTGTGAGGGCGCAAGTTGTATGGAGAATTGGCAGAGGGTGGGGGCCCCATGGGTGGGTTTATGTATGAGGTAAATGAATGGAGGGAAATTTTCCGATGGGCAAATTGATTGTGGATGAAATGGAAGGTTAGTGATACTGCGGTGGTGTAGTCAAATTGAAACCATCATGAGAGAACCTGGGAGTCCATTGGGAAAGCTAGCAAAATGAGAAGAAGGAGTATGTGGTTGATTCTCAAACATGTGTAAGACTATCGAGACTCCCATCCCTAGGGGGTGAAAGCAGCATGAGTGTCAAAGTACCAAGGGGGACTATGAATAGGACAACTCATGTGGGGGAGAGTGCTACCAGGTGACAATACTTGAAATGCAGCGGAGGGGATAGTACTGCAGAGTCGGATGTGAGGATCCTACAGGCAAATGTTGGAGGGTGTGACTAGGAGATGCGATTGGTATTTAGAGGGAATGACTACATGCTAATGTCGAGCATTTACCTGAAGGGGTTGGGTTGATTTGTGGTGACGAGTACCTGCACTCATAAAAACCAAATACCCGACGTGAACAATATCTGAAGATAAAGAACATATAACAGTTATTTGATAATTTTGAACATGAGCATGCGTACCTGGGCGTGATGTGAGAAAAATGCTCCTATATATGGGTGGTGGGCCCACAATGCCACCTCATTTACACTGACACGATTGGTGATTTGGTGAGAGTGTTGTGATGTGATTTGGAAGATCATGGGAGCTTGGGGCTATCGATCAGGCGGGTGAAAGACCTCTCGTGAGAGGAAAAGTGCTTGATGATGGAGCGCATTCCATGGGAAATCGAGGGTAGTTAGTTCCTCCAGGATATCTTCATCATAGTGAAAAATGCGAGAATATAGGGGATCCGGGGAAGTAACATTGGTGACTGTCACCGTGTGATTGTCTTTAGGTGGTGAAGATGTAGAGGGGGTATCACAACTATGGTGCGATGGCATGCTTGACATAAACCAAATGTTCATACACTGTGGGTTGTGAACCGTGGGTGGGGGTAAGATTTCCTAAGGGAAATAAACCGGAGAGTTGGGAGGATTTAGTGGCAAATATTCATACAGTCTATCCATGAACCATGGGGGAGTGGGAAGTGCCTCTGGTTCAGGAGAGGTGATATGAATAATATCTGGAGAGAAAGTAGGAGGAATTGCTTGTATCACATGGAGTGTGGTGTTTGGAAGATCTCGAATAAGGGCCATTTGACGACATCTGTATTCAATGATCACAGGCCACTGTTATGTGAAATGATCAAGTGATTCACAAAGAGAGCAAGGGCACCTCATCCGTTCATTGATTGAGGTCGTAACATAGTGGATATCTGTCACATGGGTACTTGATGACGCAGATGGAGGGGGTTCTTACCGAAAGATTTGGCATACCGCCATTAGCGTCTATCGAAACTGAGGTAGTGCAGGGCAATGGTGAGTGTAGTGGCCATACTCTAAACAGACGGCACATGCGAATCTAGTTCGCAGCCCTTTACTTCCTGTAGTAGGGGACACGGTGGTAGTACTAGGTGTGCTTGGGGAAGCAGTGAGCGAGGTGGTTGCTCGAGGGAGTTGGATCAAATTGCATAACTCGGGGAGAGAAGGACATATGTTTGTGGGGTGCCCTTCTTTCTCGCATAGTGCGCAAGGAGGTTGAACTCGGGGGGAAGTGGAGCGATGGGCTCTTTCTTCTTCTGTTTGCCCCCAGCTGTAGCAGTGGTGCTAGCAAGTGGGGGTGAGGGTGGTGCGGTTGGAATTAGTACTGGAATATGCATCGGGATTCCCTCTATTTGGGGAGGGAGGGATGGTTGGGGAACCATTGTAGGTGGGTGAAGATACCATACTGGAATGGCCAACACCATGTTAGGAAGGGTAAGCGTTGCGGCTACCTGGAAAGCTTGTATGCCCGGTGGGGGGTAGAAGAAGGGGATTTGAGTGAGGGCTTGGGGGATTGTCTCCCAAACCGAGATTTGTCCTTGGGGAAGAGTGAAATCGGGGGTAAGTGGTGTCTTAGAGTTCTCAGGTAATTTCTGAGGTAGGATTTCTTCAACTGGTGGGACATCGAGGGGTGGAGAAGCCTCTGTGTAAGGAATGGTATCTCCAGTTTCAGTTCCATCGAAAGATATAACACACACTTGGGTCGAGGGGTAGATGAGCGATGGTGCTCCATGGTATGTTCCCATCAAGGACGGGTCCTTGAAAATTCAGGGGCCCATCTCTACGAGTGGGTAGGCATCGAAATTAGTCTGGACAAGAGGTAGGCTGTTATCGATGTTGGAGGAATGGTTAGGCTCATAATGTGAAACTTGGTCAATGGTGATGATCTTCCCGTTGTGGGGGAACATCATTGTTCGAAACACAAAAGAGGCCACAACCTTCATAGCGTACATGTAGCTACGTCCAAGCAAGATGTTGTATTCGAGTGGAGCGTCGATAACCTCAATGTCAATAAGAATGGTTTTGCCCCCGAGTTCAACGGGGACATTTTGAAAGAGCACTTCAGGAGAGGATGGTCGTCCATCATAAGCTCTCAAAGTGATGACGGATGGTATTAGCTCAGGGGAGCCAAGTTTTTGCCATACTGTTTTGGACATGATGCATGTGGATGCACCTTCATCCATGATGCATCGATGAACTGTGATGTTCCGAATTTTGAATGGTATCTGGAAAGCTACCAAAGAGGGGAGATGGAGTTCCCCACAATCTAGATCAAATGTGATGAGTCTAGTATCAGTAGGGTCGACTGCCCCCAGGGCGGAAAGCAATGATTTTTATTGAGTGGGACAAGTTTGAAGGACCTCCAAGACCGACATGGCTGCAGGAGATTGCGCCAAATCGTCGACCAGACTGTAATTGTGTGTCGCCATAGCCTGAGAGTTGTTGACATTCCGTTGTAGTGGGATGCGAGCAACACGAAGGGGTGGTTCAGTGTTAGGGTGTGGAATCATCAAAGGTTGTCCAGCTATAACTGGAATTGCTTCCGAAGTGGTGGGAGTAGATTCAGGGGGTGCGTTGTATTGACGATTGCGCGTTTGTAGAAGAATTTCTTCTTCGCTAGTAAGGAGGATATTGCGATCGGTTAGATTCCCAGGGTTTTGATATTGTCCCATCTATAGTGAGGCAGGATGCATTTCCTGCTGGGTATTCATCACACCTTGGTGTGGAATAGGGTTTTGCAACAGAGTCAGGGGTGGTTGTTGCAAATACTATTGTGGGGCCTGTTGAGGGGCAGGCGGTGCTGGGGGATGCGACACATTCACATAATCTTTCATCCGTTTGAAGTCGACAATTTGGGGGAAATGGTGAGTATAATGGCCATGCTCACCGCAAAGAGCACAAGGGAAGTTCGTCCGGAGGTTGTCGTTGTTGTTCTGCCCTTGGCGTTTGTTTTTATTGCCCTCTTGGGGGTTCTAGTTCCCCTGATTCTGGTTGCCCCTAGCAGGTTGGTTTTGTGGGGGGTTGTTTCCCCCTGGTCCTGGGTTATTATTGTTTCAGTTTTTCCCTTTCTTTTTGGCATTATTCGACTAATGGGCCGGATTTGCCGTATTCAATTGTTCAAAATTTTGAAATTGTTGAATGGGAGAGGGTTGAACAAAGTTAACCCCAACGTGTGGTTGTCCTTGTGATAGAGCCATGGGCTGTGGAGGGCCAGGAAATGGGAAATATGGGTTATTTTGTGGCAATGACCCATAGGGTACATAAGAAGGCGTAGTGATGCAACCCCCCTCCCCTCCTGGGGTTCTGGGACCTCCCGATCTAGGATCTTTCAATGTACTGAGTCGAATTGACTCTTCGGGCCTTTGCTAGACCCCTATTAATCTTACACAGGTCCCCTTTCCTTCTGTGTGCAGGCTCTGACAGACCCGTGGGCTATTCCTGCGCGCTTCCAAAACACCGAGTTTAAGGTGCTTGCCCTTTTTCCATTAGCCCCTTCCTTCATATGGCCCTGGGCTATGTCCTTGCACAAACACGCGATTATGGGTGCAGGCAAGAGTGGTTTTTGACCAACCCGCTTTTCACCCCGCAATTCACCTCCATCTGCCACGTATCACTTTGTTAAAACTGTGGTATAAATTGCGGCCCGCTCTCAGATTTTTAACATTTGAGCAAGTTCTGGCCCCGCAATCCAACTCGCCCGTCGATCTCCAATCCCTTGGCGATGATTCGTGATCAACGAATGTTATCTATCCTCCCTTTCCTGCCTTCTTTCCCCTTCCATAAGCATTTCCAGATCTCCACGATCTGTCAACACGTAGCTCCCGTTCAAATCAACGGTTGTTGTTGATTCTGGCTCTCTGACCTTCAGGAGTTTCAACTCTCAACTCTCGCTTCCTTCTCATCAGCTATCTTCCGGAGTGAAAGATCTGCTGACACCTGCCACTTCATATGTGTGGCTATGTTTTCCTCCGCGAGTCTGGTCTTTGGGAATCTCAATTCTCAAACCCTCACTACCTCTGACTGGTTATCTTCCGGAGTGGAAGATTTGTTGACACATATTCTCCCCAATCAATGGTTGTGCTCCTGCTTCGGGACTTTGGCCTCCTCAACCAGATCAACAGTCCTTCGGCTTCCTCCTCAATCAACGATTGAGATATCCTTCGAGACTTCAGTGCTTTCACTCTCTTCTTTCCTCCGGAGTGCTCCATACCCAGAGTTCTAGATCTGGCACCACACGTGCACTTTCACATTGACAGTTCTCATCCACTACGGGACTTTGGCCTTCGGCGATCTCAAACCTCAACAACCACAAATCTCTGGGGTAAATCCTTCTGGAGTGTCGGATCCTCTGACACCTGTCCTCCTTGATCCAACGACTATCTAACGAAGTGAATCTTTGTCCTCCATGCGTCCCCTCATAGATCAATGATCCATGTTCTTTCTTTCAGATCAATGACCCTTAGACATTTTAGGCTTCGGCGCTTCGGGACATTCCGAAACACAACTTCACAAAAGCCTTGGAGTACAATCCTTCGAAGTTCATGATCTGGTAACACCTGTCCAATCCAGATCAATGACTCCAAGTTGCTTTGTCTGTTCGGGCTTCAGCGATCTCAAATCTCAAACTTCTCCTTCGCTTTTTTCCCGGAGTACTTTCTCTCGGATTTTACGATCTGTCGCCACGTTCCCTTTCTGGATCTGACGGTCCAGATTTGTCCTTCGGCTCTTTGGCACTTTGGCTCTTCGGGCTTTGGGAGTTTTGAACTCCTAGGCACTCATTTCTCCTGAAGTGCTTTCACCCAAAGACTCCAATCTATGGACATGTACCCCTCCTGGCGATCAACGACCAGGACCCAGTTCGGGTCTTCAACGATTTTGATCTCTCCTTGTCCACAAACTTGCGAAGTTGTGGATCTTACGCCACATGTCCTCCTTAATGATGGACGGTCCCAAATTACTTTGGAATTTGATAAGTCCAGTCTCCTGTATACACAAGAGTTAAGTCTTGTGCACTTACCTTCGAATCCAACGGTTGTTGGTCCTTCACGCTTAAATCCAACGGATGGGATCTGTTCCTCTCCTCTTCGCTTCCTTTGTTCATTGGATGTTGATTTAATGGTCCAGGCTCCTCCCTACAACTGATATGACGATTGTTGATGCTCCTCCTCCTGAATTTTTGACTTCTTTGACTTGGAAGAGTTTTGTCAGTGTTCAAAGGTTTCGGTTGATCCAGATTATTTTTGGCACAAAATGAGAGCAGAGATACAATAAAGAAATGCACAGATATATTGCAGATATTCAATAATATAATAGAAATGTATCAAAGATGCAACCATAAACACAGATATACAATAATACATGATTTCTATTAATCAAAGAAATGTACAGAGACTGTAAAAATACAAAGTGAAAGACTCGCTAGAATGGTGGCAGCTTATCTATGAGAAGAGATGTGATAGCTACTCACATTCGCAAGAAGATGATTACAAGGAGGCTCTGAAGGCATTTTTACAATAAATAGGAATGCCAAAAGTCCTAAACATCCAAAAACCTAACCCTAGGAGATGAAGCGTCAAAAGTCATGTGGGCCTCGTTTGGGTAAGTTAGTGCATCAACTTTCTGGGGTCGTAACTTTTGCATACGATCTCCGTTTTAGGCATATGATAGCCCGTTGAAAAGGTATCGTCGAGGAGATTCATTTTAGGCACAACATTGAAGGAACATCTATAATGCAAACTTGTTTTCCCAAAAAACATCGTTTAGGGCCTCAAAATGGCCCCGGAAGTTAAAAACTGCTAAAAATAGTAAATTTCCAAAATTGCCATAAAACTGTTTTGAGCCAGTTGGAAAAGGTGGGTGGCCACCGATATCCACCTGGATCATCAGCCTTTGAACTTTTATCTTGCGGACCCAACTATCTAGATCTCGCTTACGTTATTGAGAACGCTATCTCTTCTGAGCTTTAGGACTTAGAATAAGTCCATCTCCTATGTACTCCTTGCGTTATCTCTTCTGAGCTTGATCCTTAGAGGATTTCAATTTCCCAGAAACTCCTTGCATTTCTGGGATTTCGTCAAACTCAAATCTGAAGGATTTCTTGGAAATAAATTCTTCTCGCCCTCCTGGCATTCCTTCTGCTCAATGCACACCTTGCAGAGCTCTTCTACAGAGTATTCAGTAACTTTGTTTCTCTCTAAACTCAATGTAGAGTTCTTTTGTGCACACTTGCACCGACTTAATGCCCACCTGACAGAACTCTACAGAATTCTCAGTGATTCTGTCTCGTTGTGCTTCTTCTGCACAGTTTGCCCTCTAAGGTATTCAATAACCTTGAGGTCCCTCTTTATATTGTTATGACCGTGGTGCGCCCTCCTGGCACATTCTTTCTGACTCCACAGAGTTTAGATGCGCACTCCTTGCGTTGGCTATAGAACCTCCAATGTTCTGTTATGCACTCCTTCCACAGCCTAAATAACCCAAAGCGATATAACAAATTCAATGAGAATAAAAGAAATCTATCTCCTACTGCAAATGAAACTTATCATACGTCCACAACATTCATTCATGAAATACATAAACACATTATATGCAAGAAAAAAAATTGATTTTCTATTATCTTTGTGTGTCTATACAAATGTTTACAAAAACTGGACTGTGACAGAGTCCCAGTTCTCTCAAGCTCTCCTAACCTAACTCCCTTCTGAGTTCTACTTCTAAGATCTCTATCTCTTAGGTCTCTTTCTCTCTCTCATTTACAAAAGAGGGCTCTACAAGCTTATCCTCTCCACCTAACCTTATCTATTACATTGAAGTTTCATAAATGGCCATCTAGTCTGAATTGAACCTAGAGCCATCAACCTGTCAGCCATTAAAGGTGACCTTAACTTCTGCCTGTACAAAGACATGGCTTGGTCTTCACTCGAACTTACATCATGAATCTGTATGGGATTAGATTTCAAATTTAAAAATGGGAGGGTCGGTGCCTCTCCTTCTCTGAAATGTGTGTTGATGTGCTGGAATGTTGGCATGTTGCTGAGGTGGAGCGATGCTCCTGCATCACATAGTGCTTTCACTAGTGCTCAGGGTGTAAGCTGAGGTAGAGGGGGTACCAAAACTTGGTTGAACAGTTGAGCACATCATGGGTGTCGACGCAGGTCCACTCATGGGTTGGGGGGGGAACAGTAGGGTATGGATGCTGATAAGGGGGAGGAGGGTAATAAGGGGGTCCTCCATACATCGGTGGATGTTGGGGTGTACCATACATAGGTGGTGGTTGGATGTACGGATTGTGGTGTGTTGTGGTACCAATCAATCCATCCATTGAGTGAGACATCCCAGGTTTGTCCTAGCCAAATGGTATGGGTCTCAAGGCATTAGGTAATATGGTATATAGGTATCCTGACTGTGCATAAATGAGGTCGTACTGTTGAGCCTTGCTGATGGCTTCCTCTTCAGATTGGGGGAAGGTGGAGGCCACATCTTTGGAAAGAAGGGGGACAAGTGATATGAGAAACCAATCAAGGCATTGTTGCTTAGTGGTTTCTGCTTTGCATAAACCACGTCGCCGATGCCATTCATGAATGTGGTCAGCGATATGTGTGGTTGAGGTTTGTTTAAACTTCGAGAGCAGTTCGAGACCATTGTCATGACGGATTGGTAGTTGAAAGAAGGTAAAAAATGCTTTGGCCAAGGATTCAAAAGTCACATGGGACCCTGATTTTTCGTCCACATACCACTTGGATGATGGACCTGTGAGTGTGCAAATTGAAATAACCTTAATCGGATGGAGTCATCCATGATGTTGTTTGAAGAGCACCATAAGTGGAAGGTCATGCTATGGTTGGCGAGATCTCCTGCCGCCTTTCCTTCAAACTTGGGAATGTCTGAAGGTAGTTTGGTGGGCATTGCAGTCCATGTGGGGTCGTGCAATCTAGGATCGTTGGTGAGCTTACTCAGATTTGGTATGTTGAGGGAGGCCAAATATGGCATGTGGAATGGTGGTGGAGGATTAGTTCCAGCCATGGCATGAGTGGTTTGTGTACCTAACCCTTGAGGGGGGTTAGGTGGGGTTGTACTTCTTCCTTGAGAAGAAGTATGCCCCATGCTTCCTTGTAAAGGAGAGCTAGTGGATGGTTGGCCTTGGGAATTGGACCCAACTAAAGTGGAACCAAGTAAATTTGATCCCAAAATAGTAGCACTCACAGGGGTGTAAGAGGGTTGAGCCGATGAGTTGGCGAGACAAGGAAATCCTCCTAAAAGAGGAGGGAGGTTCTGCAAGCGTCTGGAACAACGAGGATTCTGTGGGTCCCCTATGATGTCCGACTAGCAAAGTGAATGTGTGCGAATGGTGATGAGAGCAAATAAAATGAACAAGAGTCTTTGTATAATTTTGGACCTTCACAATATATCTCACAATCACATGTAATCGCAAGAGCATCATACATAAATCAATTGAAAAGAAGCATACATGTGGGTAGGTGGATTTTGTCCACATGGGAGAACAAAGAAAACAAATGCTCGTGTCCTAAAAAGATGTAACGTCCTTCCTCTCAAATAGCACTGGACCTTCCAATAACACTCAATAGTGGGGTTTGAAGCCATTGGAAGAGGAACTAGTGAAGGATGAAACAATCAGTTTTAATGGGGGGTAGAGGGTGCATATCCCGAAAGAGTTGGCGATATTTTCCAATACCCACACAAATTTTGATCAAGGTGCAATTGTAGCCCACAATTGCCACCTGGGTAGACGTCCTAAAATTTGGCCACTAGGTACCTCGATCAAAGTGCGGCATTAGATTTTTTGCCTCAGAAATGGGTCACGAGCTGGATCCCTTCCAAGAAGTGGGTGCCTCAAGGGGGGACGCACAGAACAACCAAACCTCAGCCTTCGACCCTTCACGGGTATCTCCCTGCCTTATGGTGTAGGAACACTTGACTTGGAGGATTTTAAAGTTCCCTATTTGTCAACTTCTAATGTTTGAAGACGTGAGAATCGAATAATGGGGAGTTATTTGGATGCCTATCCCCGAGATCCTACCTAGACTAAAAAAATTCTTTTGGCACCTCCTGTGGAGGAAAACTTAGTGAGTTTTTAGAAAATTTTTAGATGTGGTTGTTTGAGAGATTGGGGGTGTGAACCAATCTCGTTTGAATTAAGTGGGAGTGGATAACTCCTTCAGGAAATAGTGGGACGTTTCATAATCCCTTTGGAGGAAACCTACTTCAACCTCCACAATTCGAGATGAAATTATGTGAGTGAGTAGTGACTTTGTGTGTGAGCAAGTGAAAAAATGTGCCAAATTTTTAATAAGTTAGGTGTCACCTTGCAGCATGTGGACTCCGTGTGGTCATTTACAAGTCTTGATTACCTATCTTACTAGATGGCATTGGTACAACCTTGCGGAATTTTAAAGTCCCTAAAGAACTAGCATGTGGACATATGGGTTCTTACTAATCCTTTAAACTCCCTAATGTGATTTAATCTAAGAAAGCTTCAAAAACTGTCATAGATTGCAAGCATGTGGGCATGTATGGGCCCGTTACAATAATTTTTAAACTCCCCTAGTGATGTAAACTAAGAAAGTAGCTTCAAAACTATCATATCTTTGCAACATGTGGACATGTATGGGCCCTTACAAATTTAAAATGTTTTGAAATGAAACTAAGAGGGGCTCTAGGGGGGCTTTGTCCTCTCCTAAAGATTTTGTTTTTAAGGGAGATGAAATCTTCCCTCAATCATTTTTCTGATTCTCAAGATCGCTCTAGGGTGCGAGAGAAGAGAATACTCAATGATTGAAGTTTGATTTCTGGTCCTAATGCAAGTGTTTATATATGTGATAGCAACTGATCTTAACTTAACTTTTACAATCAAAACAAGCCATCCATGTGGCAAAATGAAAGCAAAAGAGGAGAAATATGGTTCCTTTTAACCCCCTAAGTGCCTATGTTTTGACTAACCCTTCATGTGGAGAGGGAATCTAAGTGTGGTGCATTTGCAAGTTGCATAGAATCAATATTTAGAAGGCTAGGGGCCTTCAAAACATCACAAAAAACTCTTACAATGTTGGATCTCTGGACAGATGCGCGGGCCCTAGTTTAGACAGAGGCGCATGTGGCTCCAATGCATAGAGAAATAAGGACCTGTTGGCGCACCGTGTGCACAATGCGTTGGGAAACATAGTGTTGTTGGCGCACGTGCTCGGAAGATGCGCCCATGGGCTGGGAAACCCGTGCACGTTCTGATACACATCCGGGAAGAAATTTTTAAATGAAATTCTCCTCTTCCAGCTCTGAATTCAGCTCTTTGCAGGTAGGACTGGGTCGGTTATGATCCCTGCAAGGTAAATATCTTAAAAAGAAGTGCTCAAACAACCGAAATAGGGAGGAAATTGATACCTTTCCCCAGTATGGTCGCCAATCTGTTGTATCATTTTCGCCACTTGAATGAGCAAAAGAGGGACACTTGTAAGTCCAGTTGGGTCAGTAGAACAAGACAAAAGTTAGTGTATGAATCAAATGACTCAATCACATGAAATAAACAAACAACTGAGCTAATAACAACTAAAGAAATGAAACTACAATGCATAAGGAAATTAGAACCAAAATCAATCAAACAATTGATCAATATTCATGCCACTAATGGATAGATTGTATTAGTGGGAAAACACCAAAGAGAAAGGGAGACTTATGGGTTCCCTCTTCCTCCAAGGAAGGGCTCTTGAATCTCCTATGTGAGAGCTCTTCTTACAATTGGAAAACTAGAAAGGAAATGGTTAAGAAATCCAAGCTTATTCCCTCAAGAGGTGAGGTGAATAGCTTAATGAAATGATGCTAGTATGCTCCAAGAAGGAAAGAGGTCCCTTGTAGGAGAATAGAGGCAGCATAACAATACAATGAGATTCTTGAATTCATAGTGCACCCATGGCCTCTTTTTATAGCAAATCTTTTAGGCATTATCCAACTGGTCTTTAGTGTGAACAAGGGGCCCTTTAGGGCACCCTCAGGTCTTTGACCAGCCCCCCACTCGGATTCAGCTCAGATTTGAGGGTCAAATCGACTTGGGAGCTGAGCCAGAAGTGGGTGAGGGGTTGATAAGAACCATAAATGCGTTGTTCTCAGGTGTGCGCGGCTTTTTGCGTACACAATCGCGCATGTGGACTTTTCTTACGTTTTTTACTTGCGCACGTGCGCGTGCTTCTTTTATTGTTTCTGCACATGTCAATTTTATAACCAATTGTATAGTTTGTGCCCTTTGGAAATGCATTTTTGGGGCTATGAATGAATTAATAGGTGTTTGGAGATGTTGAATTCCTGTAACCATTTGCGGATGAAATTTCAGTGATAACAACAACAAAGCTGAAAATTTCTTTGTCGCTGCCAAAAACATAGAAAGCATATATGATTGATGCAAAGGCGATAGAAGGAACAAGTTTGTATGTATTAATTAGTTGAACAATACAAAAATTTGAAGGGCGAGCCTCGAATTCAATGCGCTGGCCTGTGTGACCATGACTTATGTGTTTAGGGCGGCTGCATGTGACCCTGCCTTTGTTTTTACCACTTAGAAAAGTCAGTCCCTAGACCTTTATTTCTATCCCCGAGGTGCATTTTGTGGAAAGTGGGAGGCACCTAATTCTTTTTTTAATTGATTTATGATAGAGCAATGAGTTTATGGATGTGATTGGTTGTCCGTGTGATAGATATCTGGTTAATATAGCTAAGGTAAATTGGTAAAAGTTATGATTTT
>ML884352.1:0-14556 GCA_009831015.1 Picea engelmannii | reverse complement strand
TAAGGTCCCTTCCAACTATCCTTCATTCCCCACACACTTTCACTCCAAGAATTCTGAGAGCATAGATCTGATAATATTCACAATCTATCTTGACAAAGTGGCTCATCTAGCCAAGCTAACAATCTCCAAAGCTCAATCCAATCCAAGCTAATCCAAAAAGCTCCAAAATCTAATCTCATCAAAGCCAAATTTCTCCATGAGAGCTCCTCTCCTTTTATAAGTTGAAGAGGATAAGGTGAGGATTTTAGGATGATCCCACCAAATCATGAAAGTAATTAAGATCCAAACCATTCGGATGCCACCTCACCATGGAAGTTTCTCCTTCTAGAAGAATTGAGAAGATGCTCGTTTTTCCCACATATGAGCATTCTCGCACCCTTCTTATAGAGAAACCTGCGAACCTCTCGCAACCCAGCTATGGTGCAGCCTTCAAGAATCAAGCATTCTCACACCCTAGCCATAGTGCAGCATGCAAAAATCATCTTTAATAGGGTTTTTACAAAGGGAAATGCAAATTCTTTTCTCAGGAAAAGTTCTTCTCCCTTCTTTCTTCAGGAACTCAGGCGACTGACCCCTCTGAAGACTACAGATAGGTTTACATCATTAACGGTCATAGGGATGATGAACATAATGTGTAATAGTCCTTTTTCAGTAAATGCATGAACCCTTTAGTGATCTTGACACAGTTTTCGATAAAAACACCGAAGAAAGTTGGATTTTCCCTGTAAACTATGAAGTTGAGGGTGTTGCGCCTCTTTTTTCACCTAAATGAGAAAAACAGAGGTTCTTACAAGCTTAGTTGGGTTAGCTAAGCAAGACAGAAGTAAAGTAAAGGGTTAGAAGAATAAACATAAAAGACTAAGATAAGAATTAAACTAGGAAAGGAAAAAACAATTAAACTACTGTGCATAAGGACATAACAACAAGAAACAAACAAGACTCATGTCACCAATGGAAAGGAATGTATTAGTGAAAAGAAGACACCAAAGAGAAAGGGGACTTTGGGTCCCTTCTTCCTCCAAGGGAGGGCTCTTGGAACCCCAAGATTGAGCTCTTCTTAAAACTTGAAAACTTGAAAGAAATGGTGAAAGAATCCCAAGCTAACCCACTCAAAAGGTGATGTGGATTTCCCAAATGGAATGGTGCTAGTATGCTCTTGATGAGAAAAGAGGTTTCCCAAGAGAATAGCAGCAGCATAACCTTGCAAATGAATTCCTTGAAGATGTAGTGCACCCATGGCCTTGTTTTATAGCACCACTTTGAGGTATTGTGCAACCATTTTTTAGTGTGAAAAGGGGTTGTTTAGGGCACCTTTAGGTCTTTGACCAGCCACCCAGCTAGATCTAGTCGAGATTTGGATGTCAAATCAACTTGGAAGTTGAACCAGAAGTGAGTGGGAGGTTGAAAAACATCATAAATGCATCATTCTCAGGTGTGTGCGACTTTTAACATCCACAGTCGCGCATCATGTGCATGTGCGCTTTCCCTACGTTTCTTGATGGCGCATGTGCACGCGTGCCCTGTATAGTCATAGCACATCCTGATTTTATAACTGGTTGTATAGTTTTGGACCTTTTGGAAATAGTTTTTGGTAATTTTGGTCCATGGGTGAACTAATAGTTGTTTGAAGATGTTGGATTCCTGTAACCATTTGCAGACGAAATTTCAGTGATAACAGATGCCCCCTAGTGGATGAGGTTAGGAGCATACGGATAGCCAAAATTCATCAATGTTTCTTCTACTGAGAGTACCGTTGTAAGAAAGAGTGATAGTGAGATATCAAGAGTGACCCATTGGAGGGAGAAGGGAACCTATAGGACCCAACCTTTCGCAAGGTGTGGAAAATAAATTGTGTACAAACGAGGAAGGCATGCCCCATGCTCCTGTCATGTAACTAAAAAAAAAGGGTGTTGTACAGTAACTGAAACTATGTGTTGATGTATACAACTGCAGTTCCCTCAGGGGTGGTTTTGATAAAGGAAGAGGACAATTATAATGAGCAACAATACTTTGAACAGTAGGAAATGACACCTGTAAGAAGTATCATGGATTATATGGGTATTGATAGCCCAACAAAGTTCATAGGTCTTCGGCAAATATAAAAAACAACTGCAATAGTCGCAAATTAAGACCCACTGTAACATGAGAAAGTGTTGAAGTCAAATGTTATGGGGGTCAACGATAGCAGAGAGAAATGATGATTCTCCATGTTTCGTTCGAGGCTCCTCATTGTAAAGTTAATGAGAGTCAAGATACTGTCACCCTTCTGGAAACTGTGCTAATGTTGACAAAAAGGGAGATGCAACTCCAAGAAGCAACGGGCTTCATGAAATCCACTAGGTGAGGTCAAGAACTGAGGAGGTACATGAACGAAGTCAAGATGTGTGGAGACTCAAGACTTCCCTTGGTTGGGAATAAATGTGAAGTATAAGTGGCCGCAACCGTTCAACTAGGTCAAGTGTCAGGGCGACAACAAGATGTGGGATAAGTTGTGCCAGAGGCAGGACAAAGTGAACAAACTCAGAGAGCATAGGTAGGTGGCATGTGGGATACTCATAGTTTATGGACGATGTCAACAAGAGTAGGTGATAAGTAATGCCCCAACCAAGGGTGACATGGGTTGCGTTTTCCAAAAAGAAAGAAGGTCGCCAAAGGTGATGACAAAAAGCTATGTAAAATGTTGGAAACAAAATCTTAATTACAAAAAGAATTAAAAAAATCAGTGAGGATAATAATGCAGATACAGAAACGGGTACCCCAGTGTAAGATGGCTTGGCCTGAGGATGGTGCAAGTTGGTTAAAAAAAAAGTGGGGGGTTGGGGCCCCATAGGCGGGTTTCTGTAGTAGGGAAATGTATGGAGGGCAATCTAAAGATGGGAAAACCGGTGGTGGATGAAATGGATGGTAAATGATGCTGCAGGAATGCAGTCAATATACAACCGTGAGGAAGTGCTCTTGGATTCCATTGTGTAGGCTAGAAAACTGAGGAGAAGGAGTATGTTGTTGATTTGTGACATGATATAAGACTATCGGGACTCCCATCCCTAAAGGTTGAAACAGCATGAGTGTCAAAGTGCCAAGGGGGGCTATTAATGGGACAACTCATGTGGGAGAGAGTGCTACCGGGTGACAGTACCCAAAATGCAGTGGAGGTGACAGTACTGTAGAGCCAGATATAGGGACACTAAAGGCAAATTTCAGAGGGTGTGACTAGAGATGCAATTGAGATTCAGAGGGAATGATTACATGCATGTGTCGATTATATACCTGAAGGGGTCGCGTTGGTGTGTGATGACCAAGTACCTACACACATGACAACCAAATATCCGACGTGAACAATATCTGAAGATAATCAAACATATAACTGTTTATTTGATCATTTTGAACATGAGCATGCATACCTAAATGGGGTATGGAAAAATGGCTCCCTCAGGGCTAAGGATGAAAAATGGCTCGGGGACTGTCTTGATGTAGATGATGGGGTGTTGATCTCGTGCTGAGGACCAATCGAAAAATGGATGCTCGGAGCTCCCAGAATTGAGTCTGGAATTTTGGAAAAAAGGGCCTACATATAGCTGTGGGGCCCACATTGCCACCTCATTTGTATTTTTTGCTATAATGGTTAGAGAGGAGATTGCAGAGCAAATTCGAAGATTTCAGGAGTGCGAGGAAGCCAATATGGGAGGTGTGAGAGTTAGGTAAGTGGTGTCATCCTCCTGTACAGTAGTTAGGTGTCAATTTTAGGGTAGGACTGTATGGATGGTCGTACGGTGGATTTTTAGGGTTGTGACCCCCCAAGTTCACAGGCGATCAATGGCGACCCACGCATGAATGTGCGGCTGTAATGGGCACATTCGTGCAAGGGGGGCATGCTATTTGGGAAAACAGGCACACATGGGGTGCACGCCTGTCTGAAACATAGCCACGCATATGTGCGCGACTGTGTTGTTGACAGTTGTGCATGAGTGTGCAACTGTGTATTGAACAGGCATGCACCGAATGTGCACATGTGGGCTTAACAGGAACGCATACATGCATGCCTATGGGGTAAAAATGTGTGCATGGGTGCATCCCTATGGCGAAAATAGTTGTGCCTTTGAGGCAAAGCTGAGGGTGAGAAAACTTATNTATATGTGGATGCAGGTGATCATTTGGGATGATGTCGATCTATTGGAGAGAGACAGACTAGGTCTGATTGAGGGAGGTTATGAGGGATGAGGAGCCGGCGGTTCATGGTGCTTTGGTGGCGTATGTGCTGCTGAAGTTTTTTGAGTGCCCACTGTTGAGGGCACATGAGTATATGTTGCAATTCCTGATCTCGATGTGGAATCCAGAGTTGCAGTGTTTTATTGTGCATGGGGAGCACTTGGCATTCTCTACTAAGGAGGATGTCTATTTCTTGATTGGGCTCCCTTTTCAAGGAACCTTATTATCGGTCGAACCAGTGGTAGTTGGAGAGGTCCAGTTGGCTACCCTTGCCTAGACATATTGTTCGGAGAGGATTTTATGTGTGGGTTAGTGGTGAGGATTGGGGCGATGGATTCCCTGGTACATCGTTGCATGGCAGCGATGGTTCTGAGAGTGTATGGGTCACTCGTGACTCAGTGTATTAGTGTTGGCCAATTGAGGATCATGCAGTGGGCACTAGGGGGTGAGCATTTCACCTGGGGCTTGATGTTGCATGCCAAGATGGTGGGACAGATCACCAGGTGTCGAGTGGCTGACTCGGGGGATTTTTCCTTTGGATCTATCCTGGTGGCTTGGTTTTACCCCTGGGATAGGTATTCGATCATCGAGGTATGATGTGTTGGTTGTTGGTTTTGTTGATTTTCTTTTTAGATAGTATAGCATATGGTTGATATTTGTATGGATGTTGATTCTATCATGTGTTTGTTTTTGTAGATGTGGGACCGCTTGGATGAGAGGTCAAGATGATCAGAGCGCCAGCCCTCCAGGGGCCTGTGAGACCACCATGGGGAGAGTTGCGAGAAGAGGAGAGGCGACGTCGAGAGGATGTTGGGGCGATGCCCGATGATGATGATAGAGTGGCCTGGAGATGTCGTTATCATGACCCCGGGGTAGGGTTGTCACATGTTCCTCTGACCGAGGTCAGGGGAGAGTTTGATGAATTTCACCGCCGACTAGAGGTGGTTCTACAGGGAGTGCCCAAGAGGATGTGGTTGCAGATCTAGGATGAGCGGATCCTGGAGCATTGTATTGGGTTGTCTGCGGAGTCTTGGACCTTGATCCACAGAGAAGTTGTAGTCAGAGCGACGATGACTGGACGGTTGCCTCCGGGACCTGAGGGACCTGCAGTTGGTGGGGTACCTTTGCTAGAGGGAGAACCTAGTGTTGGAGCACTAAAGGTGCCCTGAGGGTTGCTAGATATGTAGTTGTGTCTGATATAGGCTGGTGAGCCCATTTTGTATAGTTGTGACATCCAGTTGTGTATTGGTAGGGATGAGGTGATTCATCTGCCTACGGGCGATGTACAATTTTTGTAAACACTTTATGACATGTGGACCAATATATATATA
The DNA here is from genome assembly GCA_009831015.1 of Picea engelmannii. Taxonomy (NCBI): domain Eukaryota; kingdom Viridiplantae; phylum Streptophyta; class Pinopsida; order Pinales; family Pinaceae; genus Picea; species Picea engelmannii. Next base: position 9,019 of record ML884352.1, on the reverse strand, counting down.
TATGTGGATATACATTTTTGGATTTTTGTGTACATGTGTGATGTGTTTGTTGTTGATGAATTTTTTGGATGTAGTGGATGATATCTAATCTATATGTTGTGACAGACTTCTAATGGTTTATGTGTATGTGAAAATGTCTTGATGTGATATATGCCAATCTAGTATAATGTCATCCATGGTATCTTCTATTTGATTGAATTTTCTTGGGATATGTGTAAATGTAATGGAATCAAAATTTTGAGATAAAAGTCTAACCTACAGGTATTTGCGAAAGAGACAAGGATCACAGACACGGTATACATTGTTGAGCTAGAGGACAACAAGTTGGGAATCTAATAAGACGCTAAGGTGATGAATAAGGCGATGATTGGACTCAATGAGGAGACCAATGACAGTAATGTACTCTTCTTGATTGTTGGTGGCTAAGCCTAAACATATGTCGCTGGTGTGGAGCAGGTCATGTGAAGGTGACTAGAGGGCCCAAGCAACCAAAGTGAGATTTTGTGTCCAGCAGCTAGCTTCGCCGGCATAACCGATGTGGTAGGTTGATGGAGGTGGAATCTATCAATAACACGAGTGATAGATTATATGGGAGGTATGGATAAAACAAGACTAAAAAATCTACAAAATATGTACAAAAAAGAAAACTCCTAGTGTAGTATAGCTATGCTCAGGCATAAAATTTCTTTAAGTACAACCCATTGACGAGTTCCTTGAAAGGATGGCCTTTGGGGGAGGCTAGGATGTATGCACCTTTAGTGAAGAAATGTTGGATGATGTACGGTCCATGCCACAGAGACTCAAATTTTCCATGGCCAAGGGTATCGTGAGCGATATCGTAAGCGAGGATGAGGTCTTCTTCATTAAATGATCGAAGGTTGACATGGCAATCAAAGGTGGCCTTTGATCATTTTTTGGCTGCTTCATTATTCTGTAATGAAGATCTACGATCTTCATCCAGGGATTCTAAGTTCATCAAACACTACTCTATTGGGGCAGTGTCAGGTAATAGCTCAATAGTGGTGTGTAAGGTGGGAATTTCGCACTCAATGGAAAGAATGGCCTCAACTCCGTGGACTAGATGAAAAGGTGTGAAACCGATGGCAGTTTTGAGTGTTGTGCGATAAGCCCAGAGCATAGAAAATAACATATGATGCCAATTGGTTTTATGTTTGTTAACCATGCATTGCAACATGGGTTTTAATACCTTGTTAACTGCTTCTACCTATCTGTTGGAATGAGGGTAGTATGGTGAGGCAAACTCATGGGAGAAGCCTAACCGGGATGAGAGTTCCATGAAAATATCATTCTCGAAATGTTTCATGTGATCAGAGACTAGTTGGAGTGGTAATCCAAAGCAGGATATGACGTGGTTAAAGAAAAAACACGTTGGTTTGGCAGTGGTGTTGTTGAAGGTAGGCATGGATTCAGCCCACTTGGTAAAGTAATCAACTGTAATGACTATGTATTTGTGTCTGTTGTTGGATGTAGGGTTGCAAGTCATGAAGTCAATTCCCCATTTACAAAAGGGACTAGTGGTGATGACTGGGTGTAGAAGAGCAGGTGGTGCACTTTTTTTGTTGGCATAAAGCTAACATTTATCACATCGTTTCATGGCATGTATGCAGTCATGAAATAATGTAGGCCAAAAGTAACTTGTGCAGATGATTTTCTGAGCGGTGGACAACCCTAAGAGATGGCCTCCACAAGTGCCATTGTGGTAGTCGTTCAAGACTTTGTCGGCCTCGTCAATGGTTAAGCATCGACGGAGTATGGTGTCGACTCCTCGTCGATATAATATGTCCCCGATGAGGAGATAGTGAGGTGCCTGGTGATGACTACGATGACAATCATCTCTGGAGAGGTGGTTTCCGAATTTTTGTGTTCAGAGATAGATAAGAATATCTCCATACCAAGGGTCATCTCAGGAGATAAAAAAAAAGATGTTCATCAGGGAGGTTGGTATTGACTGGTGGACTGCTAGTGTTGGAGGGAAAAGTCGTGATAATTTTGGTGAGAATGAGAGCTTTCTTGCTCTTGGGTGTTGAAAATTCGAGATCATATTCCTAAAGGATGATGATCCATCGAGTGAATTTACCATTAATTTGTCGACGACTGAGCAGGTATTGAATTGGGTTGGAATCTACGATGACTTTGGTAGTTCAAAGCAGAATGTAATGGCGTAGTTTCTGGACTGCGAGGACAATCGTGAGGGCTAGATTTTCTTCGTGATTATACTTCAAGGGTATTCCTGAAAGGTTTTTACTAATGAAGTAAATCACATGCTCACGGGCGTCATTCCCTATTTGGACGAGCACTTCTACTACTAAAATGACTAAGGCTGATATGTAGAGGAGATAATCATAGTTATAGTCAGGCGGACTAATCAATGGGGCATTGGAGAGAGCCTCTTTGAGATCGTCAAAAGTGGTTTGGGCATGTTTATCCCATTGAAATGGGATGTCATGACAAATTAAGCGAAGGAATACATATGCATGAGTAGCGTAATCTAGGACAAAGCATCGTAAAAAGTTGGCTTTGCCTTGAAGGCTCTGTAGTTGGTATAAATTCTGTGGGGGTGGAATTTTTGTGATGGCTTGGAATTTGAGGGGGTCCACAGTAATGCCACATTGGGAAACTATGAACCCAAGAAGGTGCCCAGTAGTGACGCAGAATACACACTTGAGGGGGTTCAAGTGGATATTGTAGTGACGAAACCTATGGAAGATGATTCATAGATCATTGAGATGATGAATGTGTTTCTTAGATCGAGCGGTGAGGTCGTCTAACTATTTGAGGATGATATGAGCCAGATTGTGAAAAATGAATGTCATAGCTCGTTGGAAAGTGGCGTTGACATTCTTGAGGCTGAATGGAATGACACGATACCCAAAGGTGCCCCAAGGGGTCGTGAATGTAGTTTTGTACTGATCTATCGGGTGAATTTGGATTTGGTTGTAACTAGAGAAACCATCCATGAAGGACAAAGCCTCGTGACCTGCGCAATCATCGATTATTTGGTCGATGAAGGGTGTTGGAAAGTTGTCTTTGGGAAAGGCATTATTGAGGTCATGGAAGTCCATATAGACATGGATAGTGCTCTGTGTTTTGTTAACAGGGACAGGCTTGGAGACCCATGACGTATAGGTTATGGGGTAAATGAACCCTGCAGCACGTAGTTTGTCAATCTCGACTTTGATGGTTGTTTCTTTGGATGGGTGTATCGGTCGTTGTTTTTGGTGGATGGGCATGATATTAGGCCAGGTGTCTATGAGATGTTCGACAATAGAGGGATCAAGGCCAGGCATCTCTGTGTATGACTAGGAAAAAATGTCCCAGTATTCCTGGAAGAGGGCTTTGTAGTTGGTGAGTTCTTCTGGAGAACATGCAGTGCCAATGGTGATTTCCTCGATAATTCCAGATTTGATGGAAATATCTATTTTGATGGTTGGGAATATATTGGCCATATTGCCTTCCTCGAAAGCATCAGGGTTAGGGATAGGGTTATTGAACCAATCTATATGTCCTAATGGGAGAAAATCTTTGGTTTCAACTACATATATGGGGTGTTGGTTAGGAGGCATGAAGGTTTCCTATGAAAGAAAGAGTGCTCTGTGGTGCAGTGCATCCCATGGGAAATTGGGGGTAGTTAACTCCTTGAGGATATCTTCATCACAATGAAATTGGCATGAATATAGGGGATCGAGAGGAGTGACCTTGGTGACTGTCACTGTGGCGTTGTCTCCTTCTGATAAAGAGGTAGGGGGATTGGTGGAGGGGGACTGCGATGGTTCGCTCGACATAAACCAAATATCCAGATATTGTGGGTTAAAAATGGTAGTCGGGCATAGAATGTTCGTGGAGAAATGAATTGGAGAATTGGGGGGATTTACGGGTAAATTCTCATATAAATCATCTAGGAACCATGGGGGAGAAGGGAGTGCCTCAGGTTCTGGTGGGAATATATGAACCATATCAATTGATGGGATAAGTGTATTTACCGGGTCTGTCGGGGGGGTATGATTTTGAATAGGGGCCAGTTGACGACGCTTGTATTCAATGATCATAGGACATTGATATGTGAAATGATCAAGTGATTCGCATAGAGAGTAAGGACATGTCATGCGTTCATTGACTGAGGTTGTGACATAATGGATGTCGATGACAGGAGTTGGGGTGGGTGTTTGCTGAAATCTCTGGCATACAGTTGTTAGTGTCTATAGGAATTGAGGTAACGTTGGACAATGGTGTGTGTAATGGCCATATTCTAAATAGATGGTGCATGTGAATTTGGTTTGCAGTCCTTTGTTCCTTGTGTTCTGTGAGATATCGGCAATACTGGAGGAAGCAACGAGCGGTGGTGGTGCTCGAGGGAGTTGGATGAGATTACGTAACTCATGGAGAGATGAGAATTTTTTGGTGGCATGTTTGTCTTTCTCGCATAGCACGCAAGGAGGTTGGACGCATGGGGGAAGTGGAGCTATGGGATCCTTCTTCTTTCGCCTACCCCCATCTATAGCAGGGGGTTTAGGGGGTATCGTGGGAGTGAGTACGAGAATATGCATCAGGATTCCTTCTGTTTGGGGAGGGAGGGATGGTTAAGGAACCATCTCAGGTGGATGTAAATACCCAACTAGGATTGCCAGTACCATATTAGGAAGGGTAAGTGTTGCAACGACCTGGAAAGCTTGTACAACTGGTGGGGTGTAAAAGAAAGGGATTTGGGTAATGGATTGGGGTACCATTTCCCAAACCGGGATCTGGCTCTGGGGAATATCAGGAACGGGTCAAGATGAATTAGTTTCAGAGGATTCCTGAGGGAGAAGTCCTGCGACTAGTGGGATGTCAGGGATGAAAGAGGCCTCAGTGGGAGGGAGGTTAGTTTCAGTTGTCGTTCTGTTGGAGGATACGACACATACTTGTGTTGAGGGATGGAGGAGAAGTGGCGCTCCATGGTATGTCCCTAGAAAGGATGGTTCTTTGAAGATTTTGGGGCCCATCTCAATGAGTGGATAGGCATCAGGATTAGTGTGGATAAAAGGGAGGATGTTATCAATGTTGCACGAAGGGTTAGGCTCGTAATGTGATACTTGATCGATGGTAATGATCTTTCCATTATGGAAAAACATCATGGTTTGGAACACAGAAGAGGCGACGGCCTTCATAGAATACATGTAGCTACGACCAAAGAAGATATTGTAGTCAAGCGGGGAATCGATAACCTCAATGTCAATCAGAACGGTTTTTCCCCGAAGCTCGATGGGGACATTTTGGAAGAGTCCTTCGGGGGATGAGGGTCTGCCATCGTAGGCTCTTAAGGTAATGGTAGATGGAATGAGTTTGGGGTAACCAAGTTTCTTCCATACGAATTTGGAAATTATATAGGTGGATGCGCCTCCATCAATGATGCATCGGTGAACTGTAATGATCCAAATTTTTACAAGGATTTGAAAAGCAATAAGAGCGGGGAGGCAAGGTTTTCCGTTGTCGAGGTCAAATGTGATGAGTCAGGTATCGGTAGGGTCGAATTCTCTTAGGGAGGAAAGTAAGGACTTATAAGACTAACATGGTAGCCGAAGATTATGCCAATTCATCGACCAAACTGTAATTATGAGCTTCCCTAGCTTAAGGATTGTGGACATTCCTACACAATGGGATGCGAGGAATACGAAGGGGGGTTTCAGTATTAGGGCAAGGAATTATGAGAGGGGATCCAGTTGTGATTGGAATTGATTCCAAGGTGGTGGGAGCAGATTCAGGGGGTGTGCTATACTGAAAACTGTGTGTTTGCAGAAGGACTTCTTCCTCACTGGTAAGGAGGATAGTGCAATCGGCAAAGGTACCCATATTGGGATACTGTCCCAACTGTGGTGGGCTAGGTTGCCTGTCTGGTTGGGTATTTATGACCCCTTGGTGTGGGATGGGGTTTTGTAGTACAGTTGGGGGGGGTTGTTGTACATATGGTTGTGGGGCCTGCTGAGGTGCAAGCGGTGCTGAGGGACATGGTCCATTCACAGAATCTTTCATCTGCTGAAAGTCAGCGATTTGGGGGCAATGGTGAGTATTTTGACCAAACTCACCGCAAAGGGAACAAGGGAAGGTGGTCCTAACATTGTTGTTGTTCCTTCCTTGACATTAGTTTTTGTTTCCCCCTTGGGGGTTTTGATTCCCCTGGTTTTGGTTTCCAACAGTAGACTAGTTCTACTGGGGTTGGTTCTGGTTTCCTCCTCGTCCCGGATTATTATTGTTCTGATTTTTTCCTTTCTTTATGGTATTGTTCGATTGATGGGGTGGATTTGTCATGTTCAGCTATTCAAAAATTTGATATTGATGAATGGGAGAGGGTTGAACAAAATTAACCCCAGCGTGTGGTGGTCCTTGTGGTGGAGCCATAGGATGTGGGGGGGCAAAAAATGGAAAGTACGGATTATGTTGAGGTGATGCTCCATAAGGTACATAGGAGGGCGTGCCACTTTCACTAGTGCTTAGGGTATAGGCCGAGGTAGAGGGAGTACCAACACTTGGTTGGATAGGTGGGTGGTTTAGGGGTGCCGGTGAGGGTCCACTTATGGGTGGAGGTGGGGAAACATGGTATGGTTGTTGATAAGGGGGAGGAGGATAATAAGGGATTCCTCCATATGTCAGTGGGTATTGAGGTGTGCCATACAAGGGTGGTTTTTGAGGCGTTGGGTTCTGGTATGTAGTGTTACCAATCAATCCATCTGCTAAGTGAGACATCCCAGGTTTGTCTTGGCCAAATGGAACGGGTCTTGGGGTGTCCGGGAGTACCGTGTATAGGTACCCGAACTGGGCGTAGATGAGTTTGAATTGTTGGTTCTTGCTAATGGATTCTTCTTCAGTCTGGGGGAAGGTGCCGACCACATATTTTCCAAGGAGGGAAACAAGTGATTTGAGGAACCAATTGAGACACTATTGGGGGGTAGCGTCAGCTTTGTAAAGGCTACGTCGCTGACGCCATTCATGGATGTGGTCGGAAATACGTGTAGATGTGGTTTGTTTGAAATCTGAAAGTAGTTCAAGGCCATTGTCATGACAAATGGGTAATTGAAAGAAGGTCAAAAATGTTTTGGCCAAGGATTCAAAAGTTGTGTGGGACCCAGATTTTTCTTCGACATACCATTTGGCAGATTGGCCAGTGAGTTTTCATTGAAATAACCTCAATCAGTTGGGATCATCCATGATGTTGTTCGAAGAACACCATAGGTGAAATGTCATGATATGGTTGGCAGGATCATCTCCTGCTTTTCCTTCAAACATGGGGATGTTTGAAGGGAGTTTGGTAGGCATTGCAGGCCATGCGGGGTTGTGCAATATGGGATCATTGGTGAGTTTTGTCAGATCCGATATGTTGAGGGAAGATAAATATGGCATATGGGGTGGTGGCATAGGATTAGTTATGTCCATAGTGTGAGTGTTTTGAGTACTTGACCCTTGGAGGGGACTAGGTGGGTTTGTACTTCCCCCTTGAGAGGAAGTTGGCCCCTTCTTCTGTGTAGAGGAGAGTGAGTGGAAGCTGGACCTTGGGAATTGGACCCAAGTAAGGTGGAACCAAGCAAAGATGATCCCAAGACAGTGGCACTCACAGGAGTGTGAGAAGGTGGAGCCGATGAGTTGGCAAGACTAGGAACTCCCCCTAGAATAGGAGGGAGATTTCGCAAGCGTCTAGAATGATAGGGGTTTTGTGGGTCCCCTATGATGTCCGACTAGCTAAGTGAATGTGTGTGAATGGTGGTGAGAGCAATAAATAAACAAGAGCCTTTGCTGCAAATTTATTTTTTTTTGAACTTTACACGATATATATCCAAATCAAATGTAATCAGAAGGGCATCATACATAAAGTGTTTTGATAAAGAAGAATATATGTGGATAGGTGGATTTTGTCTGCATGGGGGAACAAAGAAAAAACATTCTCATGTCCTAAAATACGTAACATCCTTCCTCTCAAAATAGCACTGAACCTTCTAATAGGACTAGACAATGGGATCTGAAGCCACCGGAAGATAAACTAGTTAAGGATGAAGCAATCAGTTATAATGAGGGGTAGAGGGGGAATATCCCAAAACAAGTGGCGATATTTCCCAATAGCCACACAAAATCCGATCAAGGTGCAATTGCAGCCCACAATTGCCACCTGGGTAGATGTCCTAAAATTTGGTCAGAAGGTACCTTAGTCAAAGTGCGGCATTTAGATTTTTCGCCTAAGAAATGGGTCACGGGTTGGATCTCGTCCAAGAGGTGGGTGCCTCAAGGGGGGAAACACAAAACAACCAGACCTCGGTCTTCAAACCTTCACGTGTATCTCCCTACCTTATGGTGTTAGGAACACTTGACTTGGAGGATTTAAGTTCCCTATTTGACAACTTCTATTGTTTTGAAAATGTTAGAACCAGATAATGGGGATTTATTTAGGTGTCTATCCCCGAAATCTTACCTAGACTAAAACATTTTTTTTGGCACCTCCTGTGGAGGAAAACTTAGTGATTTTTTAGAAGAATTTTAGATGTGGTTGTTTGAGAAATTGGGGGTGTGAGCCAATCTCGTTGAATTAAGTGGGAGTGGATAGTTTCGTCAAGAAAAGGGTGGGGTGTTTCGGAATTCCTTTGGAGGAAACTTACTCCAACCTCCACGTTTCGAGATGAAAACTATGTGAGTGAGAAGTGACTTTTGTGTGTGAATGAGTGAAAGTGTGCCAAATTTTTAATGAATTAGGTGTCACCTTGCTGCATGTGGACTTTGCTTGGTCCTTACAAGTCTTTGATTACCTATTTAACTAAATGTCATTTGGTACAACCTTGCGGAATTCAAAAGTCCCTAGGAAGCTAGAATATGGACATGTGGGTCCTTTACTATTCCTCTAACTCCCTAATGTGATTTAATCTAAGAAAGCTTTGAAACTATCCTAGATTGTGATCATGTGGGCATGTATGGGCCCGTTACAAAACCTTTAAACTTCCCTAGTGATTTAATCTAAGAAAGTAAATTTCAACACTATCATATC
>WSFP011493679.1:0-14556 GCA_009831015.1 Picea engelmannii | reverse complement strand
ATTTAATGGTTGTGATTACTCCCGAAATTCAAAAGGGAACAATCATGATTATCCACAATCCTTCACATAGATTTCCTTAATTGCAAAACTTTGTTTGCACTTCACTCAATCATGCTTTCTCTCCTGATATTTTTCTACATTGATCCACCTTAGAGATGATATGGTAACATGAGGGACTGCTCTATTCCTCGTGCCATGTCTTTTGTGAAACCTACTACGTTATCTCTCCAGAGCTTTAGTATCTCACATACATATTTGATCTTCTTGATAATTAAATTACCATAATACCATGTCTGACATTGATCATTTTGGCCCTCTTTGAAATCAATGCCAACACCATAACACCATATCTAATAGAACAAATACCCTCTACCCAGAATTGATGACCTCTTTGACCTACTAAGAGGAGAAAAGATAGACTTGATATTGGGATACCATCAAGTAAGAATCAAGGAAGAAGAAATCAATAAGACAACCTTTAGAACCAGGTATGGACATCATGTGTTTTTAATGGTTCCATTTATACTAACCAATGCACCAACTATAATTATGTTCTTAATGAATGGCATATTCAGAAATTATCTGGATAAGATTGTCATTGTATTCTTGGATGACGTACTTATTTATTCTAAGTCTAAGGAAGAGCATGAACATCACTTGAGTTTGGTGTTACAAGTTTTGAGGGAACATCACTTGAGGTTGGTGTTACAAGTACTGAGGGAACATCAACTTTATTCCAAGATTAGGAAGTGTTATTTTTACCAAAAAAAAATCCATTATTTGGGTCATATTATTTTAGAACAAGGCATAGCAGTAGATACAAAAAAGATTGAAGCCATTAGAGGATGGACAACACCCATGAATGTTTCATAAATCATATCTTTTATGGGATTAACCTGATACTACAAGAGGTTTATAGCATGGTTCTCTAAATATGATCATCCCATCACTTCTTTACAAAAGAAGGAAATTAAATTCGAATGGACAACAGAGTGTGAAGAGAACTTTAATTTGTTGAATAATTTATTTCTAGTGCACTTATTTTAAATATTGTTGACCCAAATGAGAATTTTGTGGTATGTACAGATGCATACAAGGAAGGACTTGGTGGTGTCCTAACTCAAAATGGACATGTCATTGGTTATGAGTCTAGAAAACTTAAGGAATATGAGAGGAAAATGGATTTAGAGCTTGCTTCCATAGTTCACGCATTGAAGATGTGGAGGCATTATCTCATGGGAAAAATATTTGAATGAAGGATATACCATAGTGGTCTGCAATATCATTTTGAACAACTAACTTTGAATGTTAGGAAAACAAGATGGTTGGAATTTTAAGTGATTATGACCTTGACATCAAGCATAAAGGGAAAATAAAATAAAGTTGTTGATGCACTCAGTAGGACAGTACATCTCATGCATGCTAGAACTGTTAGTATTCATCATTCATATTTAAAGAGAAAATTTTTAGATGTTGTTGTTATAGATCAACATTACCCACAAGTAAAAGAAAGTTTACAACAAGAAAACATACATCAGAAAATTAAAGAGTATGAGATTAAGGAAGATGGATTACTTATGAATAAGAACATAATTTATGCTCCTAGTTCTAGAGAAATTAGGAATTTGGTATTAAAAGAAATGCACAATGTTCCATATGTTGGACATCCCGGTTACCAGAACATAATTGCAACAACAAGAAGCCAATTCTTTTGGCCAGGTATGAAGAAGAATGTTGTTTATTACATTTCCAGGTGTATGGAATGTCAGAGAGTAAAAACTGAGCATAGACACCCAACGGGTTTGTTTCATCTATTTCCAATTCCAAATAAGAAATTGGAAGTGGTAACCATTGATTTTATAACTAAATTCCTAGGAAAACAAGGAAACATGATTCCATAATGGTAGTTGTGGATAAATTGACAAAAGGATGCTCATTTGGTTCCTGTGAAAATGACTCATACAATAGCTAATGTTGCAGAAATTTACATGAGGGAAATTGCTAGGTTGTATGGGATACCTAAGACAATTGTTTCAGATAGAGATACAAAGTTTACTTCAAATTTTTGGAGGGGATTATTTAAAGGATTTGGTACAAATATGAATTTTAGCAAAATATACCATCCAAGGTCAGATGGGAATATCGATAGAGTCAACCAAGTGATTGGAGACATGTTGAGAACACATGTGATGGATAAACAATCTAAGTGGGAATACTACTTTTATTTGGTTGAGTTCACCTATAATAATGGGTATCAGGATTCATTGGAGATGAGCCCATTTGAGTCTTTCTATGGTAGAAAATGAAATACTCCAATGAGTTGGGACAACCCAACAAACATAGTAGTACTTGGGCCAAAATTGCTCAAGGACATGGAAGACCAGATGGTTAGAATTAAGCAGAATTTAAAGGCAGCTCAAGATAGATAGAAAATTTATGTAGATAAAAATAGGACATGTAGAGAATTTAAAGTGGGGGAGCATGTTTTTTTAAAAGTGAATTCCAAGAATATCTCATTGAAGTTGGGTAGTTGTACAAATCTAGCAACCATATTCTGTGGATCATTTGAGATCTTGGAAAGAATAGGGCCAGTTGCATACATGCTTGCATTGCCTGTTTACATGAATGTGCATAATGTATTTCATGTATCTTTGCTAAAAATGTATATACATGATCCTAATCATGTTATTAATTTGAATTTGATTCAGGTACATCCAGAGGGAGACTTTCAGGTCCAGTGAGTGCACGTATTGGATAGAAAAGTCAAAACGCTCTGGAATCATGTGATAAAACTGATAAAAGTTTTTTGGACCTACTACAGTCCTGAATATGATACTTGGGATCATGAAGATTCCATGCAGGTGGAGTACTCATGAATTTTTGAATAAATTTTGAAATTTTGACTTTTTTTTTGTATATGCACCGAGGACAGTGCAAAAATAAGGGGGAGAGAAATGTAATACCTTGATTTTGAGTCCCCATATGAAATAATGTATTTTTTTTATTTGATGAAAGGTCGGAGTGCCCAAACAATTAAAGAGGCAAACATGCCTAGGAAATGTAATGCTATGATCATTATTAATAATAAAATACATCATTGGTTGCAAGACAGACAAGGACAAGAGTTATATGGGGATATGATTCCATGAGAGAGGGGTATTAAGGGGCTAAGTCATTTTATCATATTTTATTTACCCATAATTTCTTAATTGAGAGAAGGGGGTCCATTCTCTTTGGTTGTGCATGATGGAGAGAAGAGAGCTGGTGTACTATGGATTGTTGTGTGTTGAGAAACCTGTGAGAGCTTGAGTGCTGACTGGTTTGGGGAAACTGAGTGACACCCTGGAACCATCCTTGTGGATTCATAGCCCTAGCTTGGGGGTGAAATTTTTGTTGAGACTTGGAATAACAATGTCTACGGTTGGGTGGAACGTCCTTGGTCTGCATCCAGTTGGTGAACTATTTTGATTAAGATAAGTGCTCTCTGTCATGTGTTTCTCTGATGTATATTTATTTCCACTGTGTATGAATTATTGTATCTTATGTTCGTATGTTATAAAATGCATGTTTGTTGGTTATTGCTATGCATGGAATGCTTAAACATTATTTATATTATAGCATGTATATTTATTATTGCATGTGTTGTTATCATGTTCTTTCATGCTTCTTTAATAATTAAATGGTATTTGAATTCGAAATTAGTTTTGAACAGATTTTTTGAGGTAGTGTGACCAACCTGGGGTGGTTGGGTACATTGCAGATTAGTATCAGAGCTTAAGGTTGAAACATCAGATTGGTATGGGCCAAAACTATGGGAGATGATATTTTCATTAAGAAAGAATATGTCTTTAAGATCCTAAGGCTCAGGAAAAGGAGCGCTTTAAGGAAGTGTTATTGGGATCGAATTCACAACATATCATCCATAAAAACACCATTAGAACTGTGAGGAAACTCTGTTATAGCTAAGGTGTTGGAAAATTATTTTTCATTAATGTCAACCATGGAAACAATTATGAAAAATAATGTGGAGGAGGAAATAAAATATCAGGAGAAAGAGAGTTGCATAAATCATGCAGAAGCCAAAGCACAATGCATACATAGATCCCTTATAAAGGATCATGGAATCATGATCATTAGATCAAGATCCAGATAAGCAAGAGTCGTTAGATCTAATTTAGAAATTTTGCGTATAACCAGATCCATCATATCAAACTAATAGATTTATAGTTGTTGATCGAAGCCAAGTAGGAGATAGAAAGTTTTAGGACTCCAAATGTTTTCCACTTTGGCGATTATTAGAGACAAGGAAGAGGCATGAAATCTTGAAGTCACGAAACCTATAAATCCCACCAACCATTAGATCAAGGGAGGAATTAAGGAGTGATGTGAGCCATTAGATAAGGAGTGGAAGGATAGCATACATTTGGGGACTCCGAAACTTTTCCACTTCGGTGATTATTGGATACAAGGTAGAGACATGAAATACTGAAGCCATGAAACCTCGAAATCCTACCAACTGTTAGATTGAGTGAATAATTCAGGAGTGATGTGAGTCGTTATATTAGGAGTTGAAGGATAGCATAAGTTTTAGCACTCCAAAACTTCACCACTTTGGTGATTCCTATAGACTAGGAAAAGTTGCTAAGTGTCGAAGCCACAAAGTGCAAAGCTGAAGTCACAAAATCACATAGGTCATCAAATCTAGAGCGGAGGAATGTGGACTATCCATTTGGTTGATGACACGTCTTGTTCCATGTGGAAGGGGTTCCATATGGGGACATGTGTCACATGAATTCAGTTCCTTTTGGACCCCAACAATTCCATTTATGACTAACACATGGCACACATACCATGGGTCCACATCACCATAGGTGACATCAACATGCCATGTCATCTCTGGGATTATGGCCTCTGGGAATTTCCAGCCTCTTCTACTAGCAAAAGTGTCGAAGGATGAAGTAGAGAAATCATGTAAATCGTTGATCTCATTCTCATTATTTTTATTTCTCATTATCATTGTTGTTTATGACCTTTCTCCCGGCCAGTGTGCCTCCCTGCTACTTGAAAGGGAAGATCATTTTAGATTGGCCATACCTAAGAATGAAAATCAGTAATGAAAATATTCTTGACGTGATATCTATTTTCATAGGGTTCGCATTCCTAAAATATTTATACAACCAATATTTTTAGCGCTCAGAACAGAGGGATTCTTTGTCTCTCATTTCTTAGCATGATTTAACCCAAATATCCATAACAAAAATTTAAACAACTTTCTATGTTTTGTATCCATTCGGAGAAGAGAACCAAAGTTGAGGGAAGGAAACCTCTTTGTGTTTTTTTTGCTTCAATTTTGATATCAATAAAGGGGTGAGACTGTTATGGAGAGGAAGACAAAGTATAGTGAGAGAGCATTGGTGTCATATTTTGTTGGGCCAATGGATAAGTACACCTACTAATTTGTTCCCAAAAAACTAGGGGAGGGATCCTTTATCTTGCTTTTCCTCTATCAGACACAACCAAGAACCTAGGTGGAGAAAAATATGTATCCATTTATGCACCTCTGCTTGGACAATAATCTATTCATCTTTGCCAATAGGGACTCTATTCTCCTATACTACAAGAAAAACATGGTGGTGAAGACGTATCCAAGGATGTTAGGGGATGGCCCCATAAAATACCCTTCCATAGGATCTTCCTTCATGCTTCCCCTCTCTACTTTCATCATATTTAAGAAGGTATAAGTCCTCATTTGTTGGGGATGCCCCAACAATGGTTGCGCTTTAGCACAAGAGGGTAACTGCAACAATGAATCTAGTTATCTACAACTTTGAGTTTCGAACTATAATGGTCTAGGCATGTTCCATGAAGTGACACCAAACATTGGTGGAGAGGCCTGCAGAGGTTGGTGGAGAATGAGAAAAATCATATGGTATCATTCTATGAATCAACACCAAAAGCTAGTGGAGAGGTTGGATGTTGGTTGGGCATGAGAAAAATCATCCAGGTGTATAGATGCATGTGCATAGATTGCAACGTATGAGAGGTAACACATGATGGATGGTTATTAGAGAATATCACGACACATTTTTAATTATTATTTCTTTGATTAAACCCTGGTTACATGCATTCTCTCTTTCAAGAAACTAAAATTTATTGAGTCTGAACAAGGTGTTAACTAGAGACTTGGGGTTTCCAACTATTGCTTAGTCTTCATGTTCAGAATTTTAGGGGTCCTAATTTGATATTTTCATTCATAATTTTTCAATTATTGCATGTAGGGCCACATTTAATTCAAACCATAACCTATCAGTCACAAATATTTACAAACTAATGACGCCCATCTTCAAAATAATTATAAAACCTGTCATAGTTTACATAATAGAGAAGAAATTTGAAATTTAAGTAGAATTTCCCACCCTCTAGAGAAGAAGGAAAATATTAACTTTAAAAATAAAGGATTTGAATTACCTTGATAGTAAATGGAGAAGAAGAGAGCCAAATGGCTTCATCATAATCATGCTCAGTTCCTTTGAGTGCATTTCACTCGTCGTCGCTGCTCATCATGACCTCCATCAAAAATAGATTAATTTAGCAGAGTCCTCTGTCTCTGGTGTCTAATGTGTTTTGAACGACGAAGAAGAGGGTTCGACCTTCCAATTTCATTATATATACATTATAGTAATTTACATATTGCACATATAACATGTCTCATTGATGATTATGCCAACCATATATTTAGTGATGATCTTGGTTTTGTACATCCAATTGATTATTTTCATGAAGTGCCTCTGCAACTCTTAATAATTCTTTTAAAATCACTCTTCTGTGTGAGACACATCTAAAGAAAATTGATTATTTTCATGAAGTTCCTCTGCAACTCCCAATAATTATTTTAAATTCATTCTTCCACGTCATACATGTCGCTTCTACACATAGATATTTGTAAATATTTTTCGACTACACATCATTTACCAAACTTCATGATTGTAAGCAAATTTCTTCATACAAGTTTGTTATTTTTTTATCAATTGTGAATGTTCTACATGAAATTAATACACTCATATCTAGAGTGCTTATTTCATATATTTCTTTCTTTTTCTCCAAGGAAGATGCCCTATGGACAAGATGATCTTTAAATTTGATAGTTTGCTTTATTTCTTCATATGATATGGTCAACTCATTTTTCGAGATGTGCATTTTTTTTCTTGCTAATCTTTGTATTGACTTTTGTGGAACTAGAAGCAAAAAAAGTAGCCTATACAAATTGCCTTTGTGCACCCTACATGGAACCACACGTTCTTGTAATTACTTATAAAGTAGGTCTTTATCAAATTCCATCTTCATCTGAGTCTGAAATTTATTTTGTGGAAATAAGTGTCTTCTTCAACTTGGGAATAGAAAACACATCACTAATTCTCTTATAGACATCGTTAGAGAGTCACACCTATATAGAGGTTTGCACAACAACCACATATTATTATCAATCTCATGGAAAATCTCGTTTCGGGGAAAAAATACTTACTTTACATCATGAACCACTCCCTATGTGGAGTCATATAACTAGTTGCGCAAGAATCATTGTATAATGTTTTATTCCCTCCTATTGAAGGTGAGATATCCACCATAATCAAAGGTTTCTATTCATTAGATATCACTATAGTTAGTTGCATGGGAATCTTCCTTTCCTTCTCAATTTCATCTAATATTCTTTTTCTATAGAGCTTAATGTGATAGTTGAGAAATTGGTAGCCTGACAGATAGAGAAACGACAACAGTATGATGATACAATGCTATGCAGGAGCCTAAAATGAGGATGATTAGCCATGTATTTTCACATCCAATTTTTATCATAAGTCTCCAAACAAAATATGTATACCAAACACTATTTGGTGAAAGCAATTTGCATTGATTTACTCCACCATTTCCAATTGCATGAATTGTTCTACTCCTACTCTTTACACCACTATCGTTAAAATATAATTATGCACTAATATTATTGATAATATTTCAACCTTTGATAAGGAAACTCAGTACTAAAAGTTTATGTACACTCATATAATACTTTAGAATTAACAAGCTCTTGTGCAAGGATTCGTGTTTCTAATTGCACAAAATATTATTTCATAAGGTTAATAATATGAACCAAAATAATTGAATACTAAATTCAAACAAAACATAACCGTAACTCTAACAAAAAGAAAATAATTGACCCGACCATTGATAATAAAATGCATGCAAGAGGGTTACCATTAGGGTCTAATGGCTCTATAAGTTAAGCAAATATATACATTCTATTGCAAAAATTTATACTTATTAATTAGACTCGACATAACAATCCCTGGCGTTAACTAAAAATATCATCAACAGATGTACCAACGACAATTACCCTATAATCTCTCCCCTACTGAGAGTGGTAAAAATAGATTGAAGCTGGAATTTTAAGAAAATTAGAGGTAATGGATCGTCATGGTTTAGATGCACAAATGATGGACGTAGACACTTAGTTATTCCATAATTACTGTTCGGTTCATTTATTAAATGGACACGTGGTAATAAAGGCCAAGGCTTATGCAATGGAATCCAAGGTTTGACCATTAACATATGATTTTTCACATTAAAATTATAGTAATATCTAACCACTTAAACTGGAGGCTCGAGTAGAGTTTTAGTTAAACCATTGACTAGGTTAAATAGAGATTTGATTATATGCATCAATTTATCTGGAGTTCAAATTATCCACATTATTTATTTAAATGGAAGGAGTTAACCCCTTAATTTAAGTTCCAATATAAGCCAGGATTATTTTAGATTATACTGATTTGTGAATTAACTGACATCTATTTAGGTTATGCGGGAGGATACACCTCAACAACATCCGTTAAGATGGATCAACTTGAAGTAAGCACTATTCCAGTCTCGTTGTCACAAACTATTACTGTCAAAGAAAAACATTAACAACACTCTTAACTTGTTCAATAAGGAAGGGACTAGCTACTTTGAAGCTATTCCCCTTGTTATAAATATAACATGTTTGAGCCCTTTTACTTTATTGTAAATATTACAAATTGATGAAGGTGACGGGTATCAAATGTTTTTAATATAAATGAATATTTTTTATATTAGAGATTGATTATAGTTGTATTGTATAGCAAGTCAATATAAAGTAAAATATAGTTCAATATGTCCCAATAATTTTAAATTTTTTCTTAATAGTTGTTTAGCCTTATTGTCATAGATGTGTACCTATGGACCCAACTTATATATTTCCAAATGAACTCTGCTAAAAACAACTACTTTCTACAACAATGAAAACCAAAAAATTATATGGAATCATGGCAGCCACTACGGGCTTCTTGCTTAATGCCAACATGAGAATTGAGTTCTTGTTTAGTTGATCCATCTCCATGTTTCCTTTAGCTTCTTGCATGATCTCCTCCTATTTTAGCTTAGATTACTTCATACAAAATAATCCAATGGTGTTGTTAGGGGAGAGCCAAGAATTGCAAGGTTCCTCCATGACGACATGAGCCATTGGATAAATACGACACCATTCCATACGAAGAGACAAATTTGCATTCCAAATTTGCATACTTTTTAGTTTGGCATGTTTATGTTTGTAGCTTGGACATGAACTTAAACATAGGTTTTGTGTCAAACGTGTGTGAAGTTTTTCAAGTCAAATATATTTTTTAATTCACTTTATTTATAAAGTAAAAGTGTTTTAATTAGTTTTTGAGTCTAATAAAGTGCATAGGACAATAGTCACCTAGTGCCTAAAAACTTACATGGTATATGAGCTACTATGATTCAAAAGATTAGAAGAGTAGGATTTTTGGTTGTAGACTAGAAATGACATCAACTAGCTTGAGGTTTGAGGACAGATTGGATGGTGCCTCAAATTTCCTAGCATGGAAAGTCAGGGTAACTCTTTTATTAGAAGAGAATGAAATCTAGGATATCATCAAGGATGTAGTTTCTACATCGAAAGATCCACAAGATTTGGAAGCTCACAAGGAGAAGAAAATGAAATCTAAGTATATGATAATGGATGTTATAAAAGATCATTTGATCCCTCACATATCCAAGAAGAAGAAGACAAATAAGATGTTTGATTCCCTAGTTGGCCTTTACCAGAGAAAGAACATTAACAAGAAGATGACATTTCACAATAAACTCAGATCTATTGAGATGACTATATTAGACACTATCATTAGTTACTTGATGAAGGTGACACAAATTTGTGTGTAAGACACCCAACCCCTTAAGTACCCTTTTAAGGGATGGGGTATTAAATTTTTTCCTTTCCTAAAAATCCTCGAATCCATTTAAAAGGGACACCATCATTTTCTAATCGTCGAGAGCTTTCCAACAACTGTATGTTTGATCAAAACAAATATCTAGATCAAAATTTATGGCCCTTTGAAGTTTCTAGATTTTCAATGGCCAAAGGCCTCCGTATTTCCATGTGGCTCCCACGTGGCCTCCACATCACCCATATCATATGACATGGACTGTCATGTCATAATATGCCACCCTTTAATGTGGATGTGGCTACTTTCATACACACTGGTGTGGCACCTGCCACCTAACCCATTGATCCTTAGCTTATCAGGCCCTGACCTTTCACGTGCCTAACACTATGTTACACATTCTCCCGAGAGTCACTCTCATCAAATAATTCCACATGTCCCTGGGTTATTGGGACCATAGGACCTCGAGCCTTGTACATTCTAAATCATCCCAATATTCCTGATCCAGGATGAGCAGGCACCTTTAACATGCAATGCTACGAAAACCTACCACGCGACAAGACACATTACCACTATTTGCCACCTGGAATGACATGTGGTTACAGTCATCTTGTGACACATGAAATTCATTTTTCCCACAAAGCTCTATCTGAAAACACTAAAATAACTTGACAAATGGACCAATCACCATGCAACATGTTGATGGATGCGTTATACACGTCATCGCAGTGCCCAAAGTTTTCCCAATATGGAACTGGCACTTATTTGATTCCTATTCATTGAGTGACATAATATCAGATCTATCGGGCATCGAATATTGGATTTTTTCATAAGGACTATTTTCCCAAAACCTCTCGGTGGTCTATGATTCAAGATATAGTTGGCATCTTGTGGCATGTGGCCCTATCTGGTCATTCCAACTAGTATGACATGTGGAGCTTGTACCACTCAACACGTGGCACTCATTTTCCACATGGAGCTTTGTCCAAATATTCCAAGTCGATGTGACATGTGGCACCACCATTGTGTGTCATGTGGACCTCCCACATAATGAAATGTGGGCCACTCATTGTGTGACATGTCACCACTGGGCATCGAATATTGGGAGTTTCCCCAATGTGGTATAACTACAGGAAACCCCCGAGGATTATGAGATGATTACTTAAGGTAATCTCATGATTAATTAAGTTAAACACCATATTATGAGAAATCCCCTATGCCTGACATATCAAAGATTATGATATGATTAATTAGCATAATATCAGTGATTAAGAGATGATTAACTAGGTTAATATTAGGATTACGACGCTCGACCTTTACCACAAGATCTATGGTGGAGATCTATCCATCATGTGGAATCTATGGAGGACACGTTTCACCATCGAATGACCATGGAAATTGGGACCTTATTGCTTTACCGATCTCCTGTACACTAAAAAATCCCCAGGTTCGAGGTTTGATTGAATTTTCATAAAAAAGATATACGACCAAGATCTCTTGGCTTCAAGATCCTATGACTAAGGGTTTAGGGGGTTAATATGAGGCCTTCACACCTAGTTTGGCCATGCACTTTCTCAACTGGCTAATAAAACACTACCAAGTGTCAATCTCTTGACATCCTCTCCGCCAAGCTAGCGTAACGCATCACACATGATCTCTCTCTCTCTCTCTCTCTCTCTCTCTCTCTCTCTCTCTCTCTCTCGTGCATGTCTAATGAGACACATAACTAGGGCTAGGAACCCTGGTCCTCATATATTGATGTATCCGGACTTCCAAAGGGTTTCAACTTATAAATATTCCAAGGTCTAGTGCTCCAGTATCCTAGGATGCTAATCTCCCTCCTAAGTTGTTCATATCAGATCAACGATTGACATTCAATCATTCTTCGATCCAACAAATACAATATCTCATAGGTTTACAAAGGGATTTCTATTGTTATTTATCTTTCCTTTGGACGAATGAGATTTGATCCAACTCAAGGATCGATGACTATTGATTCTTGTTGACTCAACTAGGCATTAAATGATTTTGGTTACTATTTAGTCCTGGAAATTCTGTATTTGTGCACTACACTGTCTTGTAGAAGGAATATCTCAATTTTCTTAGGCTCTTGTGCATCCCATGATGGTCCTCAATCCCAAAAAAATCCCTTCTTCCAATAGGAATTATTTAGCAGCTTTCTTTGACCTGCTAAGTAAATATTTCAAGTAGTTCACTTACAGGTTCTATCCATATCCATACCATTTATATTAGTGGTACAATCCTGCATAATTTCATATTTACCCAGCATGCAAACCTACTCTTGATGCAGGGACTAACTTCTATTTCATAGATTCAACTATCCATGGATGCATGCATATGAGGAAGCCATTTATACAATTCCTAATCACACAAGTACAAATTCTAGTGCTAAACATTGTCATTCAATCCATAAGTTAATCATGCATATCTATAGCATTATAGGATTCCATCCATGCATTTCAATTCAATTACACAGAGTATGTGAGATACCGATCTATTTATGAGTTGATTCCATCCAAATGACTGTGGGTGTTCTCTTTTATACCCAACCATAGGATCATATGCATTCACTCTTAACACTTTGGCCACCCCTATGCCAAGCCATGATACCACTAGGGAATCCCTCTCTTTGTTTGGTTCTCAACAACTTGTGAAGTAAACTCTCCTTCACACCACTCTTGGTAGAGATTTCCCCACACCCACTTAGCTCAATCCTTAAGGAGGTTTGTTAGATACCTTCCTAGTATCTAGCTCACAACCTTCTTGGCTCATGTCGGGATTTCTAGGCTCTCAAACCCAATATTCAAAGCTCAATCTATTTCTATTACTATGCTTTACACAGTCAATCCTTTCTTCTCCTAATCTGAACTCTCTCTAGTTTTTTCTCTCGGATAGATGCCTGAACTCTAGATCTTTTTGTCTACCCCTCATGTTCTTTTCTTGCACACATCCTCTCACAAGAAGGTTCTCGACCTATCCTTCTTTTCTCCTGTCAGAAGGAAAACCATGGGTCAATCTAGGATTGCAGGATTGGTACTCAGTTGTACTTGTAGTTGACCATTTCTGTTGTCCTAACTTGATCTCCCATATCTGGATTTATTTGGGGTAGTTGGTTGTCCAACTACCATCCTTCGTCATTAAGATATTTTCCTTGAAAACAAGGTCGAGGAAAATAATTGGAATATCAAATATTATCAGCTAGGAGGTTTGGGTCATTTTTAGCATGATGAACCCCTCTCTAAGTTGCCTCACTCTTTCCTCTAGTGGTATCATGGCAAATTTATTTGAAGAAGGATTAGAAATCATAAACCACTGGATCTGAACCGAGTGTCTCTAATTTCATTTGATCCTCAAATAGTATAAGTATGACACCACTTTCTTATTCCAATATTCTTTTATTGACAATGCTTATAGCATGGAAGTGACTTATCGTACTTAACCGAAACACTTCAAATCATGAACATAACCTACATAATCATTCATACATGAGAATATACAGAATCACATGAAATAAATAATTGTGTTTCACAATGACCTTCTTGCATGTTACTCAATCTCAATTACAAATGTCAAATTTGGCACCGTTTCAGAAAACTGAATCCAATGACTATAAACACTATATATTTATTTACAAAATTCCCAAAGGCTCTCTTACTACTCACAAATCCAAAATTTGTATAATTTTGGGTTACAAATGAGTGATAATATTGTCATCATCGAATCCATCTCAGAAAACCGATTCTGATGATTATAAATACCCCATAACTCTCAAAAGACTACAAACTTGACTTAAAAATGAAAATATGAAGAGATTTAGTACATGAGATTGTTGTGTTCAAAAACATAAAAGAAAATTGTGTAAAACACCAAAAATATTGTGTAAACACAAAACAAATTGTGTGTAACACAAAAAATGTTGTGTTTCAAATGAGTTGGGGCATGTGCCATTAAATATGCCACCCCTCTTAACAAAATTCCAAAATTAGTGGTGACTCATTACTAATTTTATAAGGAATCCCACTAAATATGGAATATTGACATCATAATAAATATTTTAGTTATGGTTTGTTTGAACAAACCATATTCATGGCACATTGGCTAAGCTTGTTGGAATGGGTGGAGGAGGCCATGGGTTCCAACCCCCATGATCTTGTCCTTTATTTGAAAACTTATTATATTATATGTTATATATGGATTGTTTTCTTTTGACCATATATTATATGGTTACAATCGATGACATATGTTATAACCTCCACACATATTTTGGAACAGATCTATACATTAT
>WSFP011493668.1:0-14557 GCA_009831015.1 Picea engelmannii | reverse complement strand
CAAGAAGATGATTACAATGAGGTTCTCAAGGCATTTTTACAATAAACAAGAGTTTCCTAAACATCCAAAAACCTAACCCTAGGATATGAAGCGCCAATAGTCATGTGGGCCCCGTTTGGGTAAGTCAGTACATCAACTTCCCGAGGTCGTAAATTTTGCATACGATATCTGTTTTAGGCGTAGGATAGCCCATTGGAAATATCTATCCAATGACTACTTGTGTGTCGCAACATACCCCAAAAAGCGTCGTTTAGGGCCTCAAAATGGCTCCAAAAGTTCAGGACCCGAAAAACTGCTAAAAATCGTAAATTATCAAAATTGCTAGAAAGTTGTTTTGAGCCAGCTAGAAAAGGTGGGTGGCCACCGATATCCATCTATATCAACAATGATTTAGAATAGATTTATAGACTCAAAATCAAGAAGAGAAAACAAAAATAGCTGGTTATGCAGTTTGAAAAGAATGGTAAAAAACCCGTTGAAGACTTTTGCCTGCTAAAAGTAGAATTAGAAGAGGAAAAGATGATAGAGGAAATTCTGAGACAACAATTATCAAAATAGAAGGAAGTATGTGAAGACTTGGAAGAATAGGTAGTAAAAACAATAAAAGAGATGGAGAATTTTAAATCATTGTATCTTCAAAATCTTCCAAGTATTAAAGCCTGAGCAGAACTAATTGACATTCTGAACAAACAAAGATCTACCTTGTTGAAGACTGGTTTAGGCTATGTAAGTGGTTCAAGCAACAAAGAGACAGAAAGCAAAGAGCCAGTAAATATGATCAAGTTCCAAGCGAACAAACAATCAGACTTTTGCACCCTTTTCGTCACCTTGGTGAGAAAATAAGAGGTGCTTACATGCCCAGTTGGGTCCTGCTGAGCATGACAGTTGTAGAGGAAAGAGTTAGAGAAATAAAAACAAAACTATAAGCAAGAATTAAACTAATAAAAACAAAAATCATAAGCATAGGGACATAGAGATAACAAACACAAAAAGACCCATGTCACCAATGTTTTTAGGTTGATCTATTGATGAAATCAAAGCACCAAGAAGAAAGGGGACTATGAGTCCCTTCTTCCTCCAAGGGAAGGCTCTTGGACCCTCACAAGATTTCTCTCCTTGCAACAAGAAAAATGAAAATGGTGGTGAAATAACTCCTTGCACATCCACTCAATGGAGAGGTGGATTTCTCAATGAAATGGTGCCAATGTGTTCTTGTCAAGGATGGAGTCCTTAAAACATCATAGGCAGCATAACATTACATGAAATTCCTTAAGAAAATGAGGTGCATTCATGGATTTTTATAGCATTGCTTTGGGCTTTTGTGTAACTACTTTGTAGTGTGAAAAGAGGCCATTTAGGGCATTATTAGGTCTTTGACCAGCCCACCATTCGGATTCATCTCAGATTTGAGGGTCAAATCAGTTTGGGAGTTGATCCATAAGTGGTTGGGAGGCCGACCACTTCAATAAATGCGTTGTTTAGAAAGTGCGCGGCTTTTTGCACCAACAATCACGCATCGTGCGCGTATGCACGCAGTCTACGTTCATGTTCCGCGCATGTGCACGCGCACCCAACTTTTGTAAAGAAATCTTCAATTTTTCACTACTTTGTATAGTTTTTTTCCCTTTTTGAATGCTGTGAGATTAATTCAAGTCCATGAATGACTTCATCACTGTTTGACGATGTTGAGTTCGTGTAACCACGTGCTGATGAAATTTCAGTGATAACAGATGCCCCCTGATGGATGAGGTTAGGAGCATACGTATAGCCGAAATCCATCAATGTTTCTTCTACTGAGAATGTTGTTGTAAGATAGAGAAATAGTGGGATCATTCAGAGAAAACCTTTGGAGGAGAAAGGAACCGGTAGGACCCGCCCTTCCATAAGGTGCGTAAAATATACAACTGTGTGCAAATGAGGCAGGCATGCCCCATGCTCATGTTATGTGACCCTGAACAAAGATGACTGAAGTGTTGGTGTAGACAACTGCAGCGCCCTCGAGGGCGGTGATGATAAAGGCAGAAGACAATTCTTCAAAGGAACATACTCTGAATAATAGTCAATGATCGCGGAAATAAGTATCGGTGATGATGCGGGCATTGAAGGCCCTACCAAGTTCAAAGGTCTTCGGTAAATGATAGAAATAACTGCAATAGTCGCAAAGTAAGACCCACCATAACATGAGAAAGTGTTGGCGTTGAATGTTATGGGGGCCAATGACAGCAGGGAGAAATGGTGTTTCCCCCTGTGTCGTCTGAGATCTCTCATTAAATGGAGAATGAGAATCAAGATATTGTCGCCCTTCTGGAAAAATTGTGTTGATGTCGACAAAAGGGGGACGTGACTCCCAGAAGAAAAGGACTTTGTGGAATCTACTGAGGTGAGGAAGTGGCAGAGGTACATGGACGAAGTCAAAAAGTGGGAAGACTCAAGACTGCCCTGGGTTGGAGGATGGATGAGATAAAAAGTGGCTGCAACCGTGTAACGAGGTTGAGTGTCAAGGGGACAACAAGACCGAGGATGAGTTGTGCTAGAGACGGGACAAAGTGAACAACTGCAGAGGGTAGAGGTAAGTGACCTGTGGGGTACTCTGAATATGTGGACGATGTCGGCCAGGGTAGATGATGAGTGATGCTCCAACCAAGGGTGACATGGGTTGCATTTGGCCAAAAGGAGGGAAGTAGGTCGCCAACGGTGACGACAAAAAAGGATAATGAAATGACTGAAAATAAAGGTTTTTGTACAATAAATAACGAATAATTTGGGGGAAAAAATGTACAAATACAAAAATGGGTGCCCCAGTGTGAAATGAGTGTCCCAGGGAGGGAAGAATTTTCTTGGAAAACTGATGAAGGGTGGGGGCCCCATTGGTGAGATTTTGTATGAGGTAGGTGGAATGAAGGTAGGTTCGTAGATGGGCAAATTGATTGTGGATGAAATGGAGGGTTCATGATACTGCGGAGGTGCAGGTAAAAAATAGAACCGTAAAGAGATAATCTGGGAGTCCATGTGGGAAAGCTAGCAAAATGAGGAGAAGGAGTATGTGGCTGATTCACGACATGATGAAAATACTATCGGGACTCCCATCCCTAAAGGGTAATGAAGAATAGCATGAGTGTCAAAAGTGCCAAAAGGTGCTATGAATGGGACAACTCATGTGGGTAAGAATGCTACCGGGTAATAGTACCGAAGATGCAAATGGAGGCGTGGGTACTGCAGAGCCGGGAATGAGGATCCTAAAGGCCCATATCAGAGGGTGTAACTGGAAATGTAAATGAAATACAGCGGGAGAGACTACATGCCAGTGCTGAGTATATACCTAAAGGGATGGTGTCGATGAATGATGAGCAAGTACCTGCACACATAACAACCAAATGCCCAAAGTGAACAATATCTGAAGAGAATCAAAGATATGAGCATGTATTTGATAAATGTAACTATGCGCGTGCGTACCTGACCATGATATGAAAAAAAGGTGCCCCGGGGGCTCAGGATAAAAAGATACCTAGGGAATGCTGTGATGTATGTGATGGGATGTTGATCCCGTGGCTGAAGACGGTTTGAAAAATGGACACCCTGGGCTCCCGGAATGGTGAGTGGAAGTTTGGCAAAAGGCCTATATATAGATGTAGGGCCCACATTGCCACCTCATTTGTACCTGCTACACTAGTGAGTGGATAAGCAGTTTTCAGAGGAGATTTGGAGATTTGGGGAGGACGAGGCATCCAATCGATGTTTTGCAAGTATCGGGTTAGTGGTCTGATCATCCTGCATAGAAATAGGTTTTCAATTTTTGGGCAGGGGCTATACGGAGGGCCGTACAAAGGGTTTGTAGGGGGTCTGGGCCCCACATGCGCGGGTGATCGGGTGATAGGCGCACATACATGTGCACCTATCCACCAGTTATGCGCGCATGGGTGCGCGATGGGGAGGATTTAAGGCGCGCCCGAAGGGTGCGCCTGTGAGTTGGACAGGAACACATCAGTGCGTGCCTGTGGGTTTGACAGGTGCGCATCTGTGTGCATCTGTATGGTGAATAGGCGTGCGTAAGGGCGTGCCTGTGAAGCAAATAGGTGGGCACCGATGCACACCTGTTCAATGTACAGGCGTGCATAAATGCGCTCCTGTGTAATGAACAGGCGCGCATATATGTGCGCCTGTGTAATGAACAGGCGCGCATGTGTGCGCGCCTGTGGGAACAAAAACCGAGCCTAGGAGGCAAGGTTTAAAGGGAAAAAAAAACGAGTCTTTTTGATGTTGTTGATGGTTGCCTAAGCTAATATAGGACTCTGTGTTGTCTACAGGTGGACAATAGTGATGATGCCAGTGCAGTGGTGAGAGCGAGACATGGCCCAGTTGCGAGATGCCATGGCCATTGAGGGGCCTGGCATGCTTGCAACTTTGGCAACCTGTGAGTTGCTAAAGTTTTTTGAGTGCCCGTTGATATGGGCACAAGAGTATTTGTTGCAGTTCTTGATCCAGATGTGGAGTCCGGAGCTGCACTGCTTCCTCGTACGAGGAGAGCAGATCCCCTTCACTGCGATGGAGGATATTTATTTTCTGATTGGGCTCCCCTTTCAGGGAACGCCCCTACCGGCGGAGCCAGTTTTTCCCAGGACTATTTCACTGGCTGATATTGGCTAGAGATACTACTCAGGTCGGGACTTTATGTCTGGGACGGTGATGAGTATCGGTGCGATAGACTCCCTGGCCCATCGCTGTATAGTGGTGATGATTGTATGGATATATGGGTCACTTGCAACCCAGCGAATTAGTGGTGGCCAACTGTTGGTGCTGGAGAGAGTGGTGGCCAACGAGTAGTTCGCTTGGGGGTTGACGCTCCATGCTAGGATGGTGGCACAGTTGGACCACTGTTGGTCCATAGATGGATGAGAGTTTTCTTTCGGGTCCATCTTAGTGGCCTGGTTTTTAGAGAGGGTGTCGATGTTGCGCCCGAGGGTTCTATTGGAGATGTCGGGGGCACGAGAGCCGCGATTGAGGCGGTGGTCGACAGTTTTGGTTCACCACGGTGGTGGAGAAGGTGGCCACTTCTTCTCGACAGAGGCAACACGGATATGGTGGGAGATGTCTCAAGTGATACTTCAGTACCCCTATGCTGGGGTGGACTTCCGGGGTGACCCGGACATGGTGCTACCTCCTGGGGAGGTTTTTGACCATCGAGGTATGTTTTAGTATGTTGGTATGCATTTGATTTAGATTGTCTTTTGAGATATCAGTCCATATGTATATGATATAGATGCTGATACTATCTGCTATTGTTGTTTTTTGCATGTGCAGATGTGGCACCTCGCGGGCGCGAGGTAGAGATGCAGAGAGTGCCGACTCATTGAGAGCCAGAGAGATTACCGTAGGGAGAGAGGCACCGGCAGGAGGATGTTGCGAGGCGACCAGCTGAGCCGGAGCGGGCAACGAGGAGGCGCCGGTACAATGACCCTGGTGTGGGGCCATCACATGCTCTTTTGGCGATGACTGGAGTGGATTATGAGGACATACGCCGTCATCTGGAGACGGTTCTACAGGATGTGCCTGAGGGCATGTGGACGCGCATCCAAGACGAGGGTTTCCTGGAGCAGTGTGTAGGGGTACCACCCCCATGGCAGGCCATAGTGCGGCAAGCAGCGGTGCCTGCCATTGGGGAAGGAGGGTCCTATGGGTGGTCCACCACCACCTGGGGCAGGTGGTGTAGGGCCACCACCTCCTCCTGAGGGAGGAGCAGGTGGTGGTGCGATAGAGGAACCATGAGTGGTGTATGATGTACATTTTTCTTTTTGTTGTATATAGGCTGGTGAGCCCATTTTTTGTACCGAGGTGCTACATTGGCCTACGGATACGTGTATTTTTGTATGTAAACATTCGGATGGCCTGATGGGCCTTTATATATATATATGAGTATACATATTTTGAGATCTTGATGTTGTCTACATGTGTTTTTTGCTGATAATTTTGATCATGTCTATTCTATATATATGCTATGAAAGGATTTGTGAGATGTTTATGTATGTGTAGCTTGATGTGATATATGCCAATCTAACACCATGTTAGCTATTTGATCTGTTGTTTGATTCAATTGTCTTGGAATATGTGTAAATGTAATGGAATCAAAATGTTGAGATAAAAGCCTAACATGCAGGTATTTGCGAAAGAGGCACGGATCGCGTACATGGTAAACATTGTTGAGCTGGAACACGACTAGTTGAGAGTCGAGGAAGACGCTAAGGTGATGAATATGATGATGTTGGGCGTCGGGCAGGAGTCCAATGACCGTGGTGCATTCGGCTTGGTTGTTGGTTGCGGGCCCCAAACATATGCCGCTTGAATGTAGCATTTCATGTGAGGGGGTGTAGAGAGCCCAAGCAGCTGAAGCGAGATTTTGCGTCCAACGGTTGGTGTCGTCGGCATAACCAATGTGGTAAGCTGGTGGAGGAAGCATCTGTCAATAGCACAAAGGATAGTTTAGAGGAGGAGAAAAAGATTAAAAACACTAGAAAAGAAATAACCTAAAGTAGAATGACTACTTTTAAGCATAAAAATTCTTGAGATACAACCCGTTGATGGGTTCTTTGAGAGAGAGGCCTTCGGGAGAGGCCAGGATATATGCGCCTTTGGTGAGGCAATGTTGGATAACGTAAGGGCCATGCCAAAGTGATTCAAATTTTCCGTGGCCAAAGTTATCATGAGCGATATCATAAGACAAGACGAGGTTGCCTTCACGAAATGATCGAAGGTTGACATGGTGATCAAAGGTAGCCTTGGATCATTTTTTAGCTGCCTCGTTGTTCTGTAAGGAAGATCGACGATCTTCATCCAGAGACTCCAAGTTCAGCAAGCACTGCTCCATTGGAGCAGTGTTAGGTAATAGCTCAATTGCGGTGCGTAAGGTGGGAATTTCGCACTCGATGGGAAGAGTTTCCTCGACCCCATGGACTAAATGGAATGGTGTGAAACTAGTAGCAGTATTCACCGCCGTTCGATAAGCCCATAGCACAGAAAATAACATGTGATGCCAATTGGTTTTATGTTTATTAACCGTGCGCTGTAACATGGTATTGAGGACTTTGTTAACTGCCTCGACCTGTCCGTTTGACTGAGGGTAATATGGTGAGGAAAACTCGTGAGAGAAGCCTAACCGAGATGAGAGTTTGACGAAGATCTCATTCTTGAAGTGTTTCCCATGGTCGGAAACAAGTTGGAGTGGTACTCCCAAACGGGATATGACGTGGTTAAAGAAAAAGCGCGTTGCAGTGTCAGCGGTGTTGTTGAAAGTGGGCATAGCTTCGGCCCATTTGGTGAATTAATCAACGACGACAACAATGTACTTGTGACCATTGCTGGAGGGGGGATTACAAGTCATAAATTCGATGCCCCATTTACAAAAAGGGTCGGCAGTAATGACAGGGTGGAGAAGAGCGGGGGGAGCTCGGGCTTTGTTGGCATAGAGCTGACATTGCTCACATCGTTTCACGGCATGAATGCAATCATGAAACAGGGTAGGCCAAAAGTAACCGACTCAGATAATATTTTGAGCAGTGGATATACCTGAAAGATGGCCCCCACATGCACCGATGTGGAAATAATTTAAGACTCTGTTGGCCTCGTCAATAGTCAGGCAACGATGAAGAATGGTGTCAACGCCCCGCCAGTATAGGATGTCTCCGATGAGGAGATAGCAGGGGGCCTGGTGGCAAATACGTCGTCGATCATCTCGTGAAAGGTGGTTACCGAACTTTTGAGTTCGTAGGTAGACGAGAAGGTCACCATACCAAGGATCATCCGACGTGATATAAAAGAGTTGTTCGTCGGGAAAGTCGGTATTGACGGGGGCACTGGTGGTGTCAGAGGGGAGGGCTGTGACAAGTTCAGTGAGAACGAGGGCCTTCTTACTCTTAGGTGTTGAGAACTCGAGGTCGTACTCCTAAAGGATAACGATCCATCGAGTGAATTTTCCGTTAACTTGTCGACGACTGAGCAAGTACTGCATAGGGTTGGAATCTGCGACGACCTTTGTGGTGTGAAGCAGAATGTAATGGCACAGTTTCTGGACTGCGAGGACAACTACAAGAGTAAGTTTCTCTTCGTGTTTATACTTCAAAGGTGGTCCTAAGAGGTTCTTACTAACGTAGTAAATGACGTGTTCACGATTGTCATCTCCAAGCTGCACGAGGACGTCGGCTACTGATACAGCTGATGCTGATACGTAGAGGATGTAGTCGCGATTATAGTCAGGTGCACTAATTAAAGGTGCATTTGAAAGAGCTGCTTTAAGATCATCAAATGAATGTTGGGCATAGTCATCCCAGTGAAAAGGGATGTCGTGACATAGTAAGTGGAGGAAACCGTGTGTGCGTATGGCGTAATCGGGAACAAAGCGTCTAAGAAAATTAGCTTTGCCCTGTAGACTCTGAAGTTGTTGTAAATTTTGGGGAGGTGGAATTTTGGTGATAGATTGGACTTTGAGGGGGTCCACAGTAATACTGCTTTGGGAAATAATAAAACCAAGGAGGCGCCCTGCGGTGACGCAGAACACACATTTCAGAGGATCAAGCGGATGTTGTACTGATGACACCGTTGAAATATGATGCGTAAATCATCGAGATGCTGGGTACGTTTCTTGGATCGAGCTATGAGGTCGTCCAAGTAGGCGAGGATGATGTTCAACAAATCGTGGAAGATGTATGTCATCACCTCCTAGAAAGTTGCGTTGGAATTTTTTAAGCCGAAAGGCATGACACGATATGAAAAAGTACCCCACGGGGTAATGAATGCGGTTTTATACTAATCGGCTGGGTGGATTTGAATTTGGTTATAGCCAGAGAATCCGTCCATAAAGGAGAAAGCCTCGTGGCCAGCGCAGTTGTCGATAATTTGATCGAGGAAAGGCGTTGGAAAGTTGTCTTTGGGACATGCGTTATTGAGATCGTGAAAGTCTGTGCAAACGCAGATAGTGCCTTGTTTTTTGTCGACGGGTACAGGGTTGGAAACCCATGAAGTGTAAGAGATGGGGAAAATAAACCCGACCGTACATAATTTGTCAATTTCGGTTTTGATAGCCGCGGCTTTGGATGGGTGTAGCGGTTGTTGTTTCTAGCAAACTGGTGTGATGTCAGGCCAGGTGTCGATGCGATGTTCGAAAATAGAGGGATCAAGGCCAGGCATTTCTGTGTATGACCAGGTGAAAATATCCCTATATTCCTGGAAGAGGGCTTTATATCCGGCAATTTCCTGAGGAGTGCAAGCAGCTCCAATGATAATTTCTTCGACGATGCCATTTTTAATGCAAATGTCAATTTTGATGGTGGGGGAAATGTTGGCCATATTACCTTCTTCAAAAGCACCGGGGGAAGGAATGGGATTGTTGAACCAATCGATAGGCCCGGACGGGATAAAATCTTTGGTTTCGACCGCGTAAATGGGGTTTTGGTTAGGAGGCATGAGGGCTTCCTGTGGAAAAAAGAGTGTGTGGTGATGTAGCACATCCCAAGGTGAGTCTGGGCGGTTTAGCTCTTCAAGTATTTCCTCGTCACATTGAAAATGTCGGGAATACAAGGGGTCGTGAGGAGTAATCTCTGTGACAGTGTGGTTGCCCCCTGATGGAGAAGCAGAGGGAGAAATGCTAGGAGATGGTGAGGGTTCACTCGACATAAACCATATATTGAAGTACTGAGGGGTACCCATGGTGGTTGGGTGGAGAGTGTCCGTAGGGGAATGAGCAGGAGAGTTGGGGGGGTTGCGGGGTAAATCCTCAGAAACGTCATTTAAGAACCATGGAGGC
Source organism: Picea engelmannii (assembly GCA_009831015.1). Classification (NCBI taxonomy): domain Eukaryota; kingdom Viridiplantae; phylum Streptophyta; class Pinopsida; order Pinales; family Pinaceae; genus Picea; species Picea engelmannii. The sequence continues at coordinate 4,767 of WSFP011493668.1, read as the reverse complement.
ATTGGGAGTGCCTCGGGCTCAGGAGAAATGACATGAAGATCCTCTAGTGATGAGGTAATGTCAATTATCGCCTCTGCGGGTTGGTGAAGCAGGGCCAATTGACGTTGCCTGTATTCAAGGATCATAGGACACTGGTATGTAAAATGAGCTAATGAATTGCAGAGAGAGCAAGGGCATCTCATATGTTCATTGACTGAAGTGGTGACATAGCGAATGTCAGTGATATTTGAAGAGGACGTAGCATGGTGTGGGTTGTTCTGGAAGTTCTGGCGTAAAACCGCTAATGTCTGCCGAAAGCATGGCAGTGCTGGGCAATGATGGGTATAATGGTCGTACTCTGAACAGATAGCACAAGCATATTTGGTCCTCAACCCTTTACTACTGGAAGGGTTGGTAGTATTAGTGGGAATAGAAGTAGTGACGGGTGTTGTGAGAGTTTGATTGAGGGGGACCAAATTCTGTAATTCAGGTAGTGATGGACATTTTTTGGTCTTGTGGCCCTCTTTCTCACATACTGCACAAGGTGGTGAGATGCATGGAGGAAGTGGAACAGTGGGCTCTTTCTTCTTTCTCCTGCCCCCAGCTGTAGCCTGGAGGTTAGTGAGTGGGGTGGTGGGGGTAAGGACAGGAATCGTCATGGGAAGTCCTTCTTGTGGGGGAAGGGATGGTCGAGGGACCATCTCTGGTGGGTGTAAATACCAAAATGGGATTGCTAACACCATATTTGGTAGTGTGAGCATTGCGACTACCTGAAAAGATTCGATACCTGGTGGAGGGTAAAAGAAGGGAATTTGGGTGAGGGGTTGGGGAATGGTCTCCCAAACGGGACTATGCCCCTGAGGAGATGTGGATTTGTGGATTGTTGAGGTCGATGAGTGCGCAGGAGGCCCTGGTGGGATTGGTTCTGTGACTATTGAGACGTCAGGAATGACTAAATCCTCCTGAGGAGGAAGAGCATCCTCAGTGTGAGTTCCATTAGATGAGATGACGCATACCTGACTAGCCGGATGAAGGAGTGGTGGTGCTCCATGGTATGTGCCTAACAAGGATGGATCTTTAAAAATCCTAGGACCCATCTCGACGAGTGGATATGCGTCTTGGTTGGTGTGGATGAGAGGAAGAATGTTATCGAGGTTGGCAGATGGGTTAGGCTCATAATGGGAGACTTGGTCGATGGTCACGATCTTCCCATTGTGGGGGAACATCATTGTCCGAAAGACGGAAGATGCCACTTCCTTCATAGCATACATGTAGCTACGACCACACAAGATATTATAATCGAGCAGGGCGTCGATAACTTCGATGTCAATGAGAATAGTCTTGCCCCCGAGTTCAACGGGGACATTTTGGAAGAGCCCTTCAGGAGAGGATGGTCGTCCGTCATAAGCTCGTAATGTGATGGTAGAGGGTATGAGTTCCGGGGAACCAAGTTTCTGCCATACTGTTTTGGACATGATGCACATAGAGGCACCTTCATCGATGATACACTGATGAACTGTGATGTTCTGTATTTTCATTGGTATTTGAAAAGTGATCAAGGCGGGAAGACGAGGTTCTCCGCTATCCAGATCAAAGGTGATGAGTCGAGTATCTGCAGGGTAGACTGCCCCCAAGGAGGAAAGTAGTGATTTCGGCTGCATAGGACAAGTCTGGAGGACTTCCAAGACTGACATGGAAGCCAGGGATTGTGCTAAGTCGTCTACCAAACTATAGTTAAGAGCTGCCCTAGCCTTTGGGTTGTGGACATTCCTGCGCAAGGGGATGCGAGGGATGTGTAGTGGTGGTTCAGAGGAAGGGAGAGGGATCACCAATGGAGGTCCCATCGGTGTAGGGTTTGTCTCTGTAGAGAGGGGAGTAGACTCAGCGGGTGTATGATACTGACGATTATGCGTTTGCAGAAGGATTTCTTCCTCACTGGTGAGGAGAATTGTACGCTCTGCTGGATTATTGGGGTTGTGGTATTGTCCCACCTGAGGTGGGGGATGTTGTGTGTCCTGTTGGGTGTTTATCACACCTTGATGTGGAATAGGATTTTGCAGCATGGCGGGAGGGGGTTGTTGCACGTATTGTTGTGGTGCCTGCTGAGGGGTAGTTTGTGCGGGAGGATGGGGAAGAGCACCCGAGTCTTTTAACCATTTGAAATCAATGATCTGGGGGAAATGATGAGTGTAATGGCTAAACTCACGACAAAGGGCACAAGGGAAGATGGTTTTAACATTATTTCTCCCTTGGCGTTTGTTATTATTGCCCCCTGGGGTTTTGGTTCCCTTGGTTCTGGTTGCCCCCAGTGGGTTGGTACTATGGGGGTTCATCCCCGCCTTGACCTGGGATATTTTTATTCTTGTTCCATCCTTTCTTCTTGGCATTGTTCGATGGATGAGTTGGATTGGTTGTATTCAACTGTTCAAAACTTTGGTATTGTTGAGCAGCAGAAGGTTGAACAAAATTTACCCCCGCATGTGGATGTGGGGGAGCCATGGGTTGTGGAGGACCTAGAAATGGGAAGTATGGATTTTGTGGTGGAATCAATCCATAAGGTACATAGGAAGGCGTAGTGCTTTCACTATTACTATAAGCTGATGTTGAGGGGGTACCACTGTTTGTGGGAATAGGTGGGTGTATGGGAGGTGCCGATGGTGGTCCACTGATAGGTGGAGGTATAGCAACAGGGTATGGTTGTTGATAAGGGGGTGGGGGGTAATAAGAAGTTCCCCTTTATGCCGATGGGTATTGAGGTGTTCAATACATCGGTGGTGGTTGGGGTTGTGGACCACGGTGAGTGGTGGCACCTATTAGTTCATCTGCTGAGTGAGACATCCCAGGTTTGTCTTGGCCAAATGGCATAGGTTTTGGAAGATCGAGAAGTACCGTGTATAAGTACCCTGACTGTGCATAGATGAGGTCATACTGTTGGGCCTTACTGATGGCTTCCTCTTCGGATTGAGGGAAGGTGGAAGCTACATCCTTTCCAAGGAGAGAGACAAGTGATCTAAGAAACCAATCGAGACACTATTGCTTGGTGGTTTCTTCTTTGCACAAACTATGTCGCCTACGCCACTCATGAATGTGGTCAGCGATGTGTGTGGATGAGGTTTGTTTGAAGTTAGACAATAGTTCTAGACCATTGTCATGGCGGATGGGTAATTGGAAGAAGCTCAAGAATGCTTTGGCCAATGACTCAAAGGTCGCATGGGACCCTGGTTTTTCTTCGACATACCATTTGGCTAATGGGCCAGTGAGTGTGCGTTGAAACAATCGTAGTCTGATGGAAACATCCATAATGATATTAGAATAACACCATAGATGAAAGGTCATGACATGGTTGGTGGGGTCATCCCCCACATTTCCTTCAAACTTTGGTATGTCTGAAGGAAGTTTTTCTGGCATTGCAGGCCATGTGGCATCATGCAATATAGGATCATTGGTGAGTTTGGTGAGATCTCGTATGTTGAGAGACGCCAAATATGGCATCTGTAGTGGGGGGGGAGGGTTAGCTCCGGCCATAGTGTGTTGTGAACCTGACCCTTGATGGGGACTAGGTGGGTTGGTGCTCCCTCCTTGAGAGGAAGTGGGTCCCCTGCTTCCGTGCAAAGGAGAGCGAGTGAACGGATGACCTTGGGAAGTTGACCCAAATAATGTAGAACCAAGCAAAGTTGATCCTAAGATAGTAGCTCTCACAGGAGTGTGTGAAGGAGGTGTCGATGAGGGGGCATGACCAGATACTCCCCCTAAGATAGGAGGGAGATTGAGCAAGCGTCATGAACAACGGGGGTTATGTGGTTCCCCTATGATGTCAGACTTAGCTGTTTGAATATGTGAAAAAAGTGGTGAGAGAAATACAGAAACAAGATCCTTTGCGTTGAATGTTTACACAATATATATATCCAAATCAAACTGTAATCAGATGTGCATCATACATAAAATGAGAAAGAAACACATATATTTGGGTAAGTGGGTTTTGTCTATGTGGGGGAACCAAAAGAAAGCAAATGCTCGTGTCCTAGAAGACGTAACGTCCTTCCTCTCAAATAACATTGGACCTTCCAATAATACTCAACAGTGGGGTCTGAAGTCACCGGAAGAGAAACTAGTGAAGGATGAAGTAATTGGTTATAATGAGGGGTAAAGGGGGCATATCCCGAAAGAGTTGGCGATATTTCCCAGTGGCCACACAAAATCCAATCAAGGTGCAATTGCAACCCACAATTGCCGCCTGGGTAGATGTCCTATATTTGGTCACTAGGTACCTCGGTCAAAGTGTGGCATTTAGATTTTCGGCCTAAGAAATGGGTCACAGGATGGATCTCGTCCAAGAGGTGGGTCCCTCAAGGGGGGACGCACAGAACAACCGGACCTCGGCCTTCAGCCCTTCACGGGTATCTCCCTGCCTTATGGTGATTAGAACATTTGACTTGGAGGATTTTAAGTTCCCTATTTGACAACCTCTATGTTTTGACAATGTGAGAACCAGATAACGGGGAGTTATTTGGATGCCTATCCCCGAAATCCTACCTAGACTAAAAAAATTCTTTTGGCGCCTCCTATGGAGGAAAACTTAGTGAGTTTTTAGAAATATTTTAGATGAAGTTGTTTTGTGAGGTTGGGGGTGCAAACCAACCTCATTGATTAAAAATGGGAGTGGATAGTCCTATCCAGAAAAGATGGGGTGTTTTTCAGAATCCCTTTTTGGAGGAAACTTACTTAGACCTCCACGTTTCAAGAAGAAGCTATGTGAGTGATAAGTGACTTTTGTGTGTGAGTGAAAGT
>ML884344.1:11405-25962 GCA_009831015.1 Picea engelmannii | reverse complement strand
ACTTTAGGTCTAATTGCTAAAGTGGGTGATTGTATTAGTTTTGGTATTATCAAATAAAGGCAGAGCCTTTAAGGTAGGTTATTGTATGGAGTAGAGAAGTTTGAATGTTGGTATTGAAAACTATTATGATCATGGTGAGAGTCTGTTTCAATCATTATTGAATTGTGTTTCTCTAAAACATCTAATGAATGAGAGTTGTTTCCTAAGTACCAATCCCCTTGTTCCACTTCATTTGAGTTGGTGAACGAATTCAAGATCAAGGGTGTTGTCTGGTTCTAAACATTAACATATTTTGCTTTGATTTTGGAGTTATTTAGAAGCTAATATGAAGGAAATCATAGGAATCCCTTTCCCCGTTGATTAATATTAGGGGACCTCAGTTGATTGTTTCTATATGGAGATGATAATTCCCTATCCATCTTTCTGAATGGGGACTGAGAATGAGAATCACAATATGTTCTACTTTGTGCACATGACATATTTGTAACATTATCATAGTCCTACTTTCAGTGTCAGGAATCATATGTTTTATGTTGTCAATGCAATCATACTCTTTTTGGTAGGCATACATATCAACTTCCATTGGAGGAAGCATAAACTTCCACTTCTCACCATTCAAAGTTTGTTCATATGTGAATGTTGTTGCACCGCTACCTTCTTCTTCCTATGAGGCAAATGCTAACAAAACATTAGAATTGTCATGTATCCTTGTCAAATCCCTTCTTTCCCAAACAATAAAGTTACTCCCTTGCCAAATTGCATTACGTTACACACATAACAATAAGAGTGAGGCTACCTTATTTGTGCATGACATGATTACCTACAATATTTAAATGACTTGAATGTCCCTGGTGCTTACCAACATCTTGTGGTGTATTCTTTGATTGGGATTTCTCTGTCAATCGATGTATGCTTTGATAGGGAGTTCTCCATCAGTTGGATGAGTGAAACAAAAGAGAAACACTAGACACCTTTGCAAACAAAGCAAACTGGAGATCCTTTGAAGTAAAGTTGACTCTCACCTTGGTGCCTGGAATTTGTAGGAATGATGAAAAGGTTGCTTGAATGTAGCCCATGACGTTGGACACTCAGTTGCAGAAGTAGGACATGTGATTGAGGTAGGCCATGGAACTGGACACTTGGTTGTGGAAGAAAGACATGCGACTATGTTTGATGGTGGGGAGTATTATGCAAAAAATGTTAATGTGATGTCCCAATACCATTATTTTATGACTACATGAGGAATTAAATGTTTTTCTCATGTGGAATATGATGTGTTGTTTGAGAGATCATTTATGGTAAAGATTTGTGAAAAACATGAGACTTTATCATCGTGAAGACTTTATAGGCCCATTGCCCTTGGTTTGGACTATGTAGTATTCTTATTTCTTTGTTATTGACATTGTTTTTTTTTTTTTAAGAAACTGGGAAAATATATATTAAAGATGTGGAGGAATCCACTGGATTACAAAATAGTGGTCATTACAGACCTTCGAGAAATGGCATCTAGAGTAGAGACTGTAGCAGTTGGAGTGTGTATAACAATAAAAATTGTTGTTGCCTCCTCATTTTCTTACAAAACTTCTGTAATTATAATGCACTGAGTATCTTCGATAGAAGATACCATTAATACATAATGTGAGACAAAACATGATAACAATAGAGTTCAACTACCTGTCTCTAATTTGACCTATTGATTTTCTAGTATTGCTTCCGGATGTGGCTCATTCAGGTCTGGGATTTGATTCACCGATGTCGATTGTTCATTCTTGGAGGCTTCCTGTTGACTTTTGGGCTTGCTTGGGTGGTGTTGCACTCCTTCCAGCTGATCCAGTCACCGAGCCTCCATGTTGGTGCGGTGATCCTATAACTGGATTCTCTGCACACAACTCTCGTCTTGGAGTCTCCCTGTCATATGCCTATGCTGGGACATGGTCTCTAGCTCAAAAGTCCTGGTGGATCTGAGTTATCCATGTTGAATTCTCATCCTGCTACATCTGATGCATTCATCCTTAATTAAGTCCTTGTCCAAAAGCCTCGAATCCACTAAGGCACCTTTACCACTCTACATTAATGTGGACTCTAAGAGCATTGCGGTCAGGTTGTTAATGAAGACACAGACCCCCAGTAGGAGGTGGGAGATGTGGTCGGGAGAAGGCGAAACTGGAAGTAATAGAGGTCACGAGAAAGGCGAGGAGATAAGAAAGGGAGGGCGTAGTGACATGAACCAAGAGACAAAAGACGTCGTCTGTATCAAACTTCAGGTGAGAAGCAAGCTCAGAAGGAGAGAGAACTCAGAGCGATGAGAGGGGACCAGCTGATCCTTCTGGGAGAAAGCGAGACAAAATCTAGGATGAGAAAAACAGTGTAGGGTGTGGAAAGAAAGAACTCAGGGGGGAGATAATATGGACACCAAGCAAAAGGGGGTGGACAAAGAAACTTACCCAAACTGCAGAACATATTTTCGCAAGCAGGAGTGAGAACAAGACCATTATCTCCCATATTTCAATTAATGGAAAAATTGTGCCAGTCTGAGTGCTCGCAAAATCTTCCATGTGTACTGTACCATCGGCTTTCATGTTCCCAGACTTGAAGGTGAGTCTGACGACAGTTTGATGCTTAAACTGGGTGACAAGGCTTTCACACGCCTTGTCTATCTACTTCAGATCCTTGAAGTTCTGATCTCCCACAAACACTAAAGGACAGAGCTCCTGATCTTTCCATCCCATGATGAAGCCGCTTAATTCGTTAGTCGTCACTATGCAGTGCTCGATGGGACTTTTCCTCCCTCGCCACCTTCTCGTTATAGTGCTGGCTTGCTCATGTGATTTAACTTCAGTACCCCTCTAGCTTTGTTGTCCACACGTCTCCTCCACTTGGCTATGCTTGCGTTTTCTTCCCCGAGGTCCCCACCCATGGTATTTTCCGCTTGTCCGATCCCCATGGCTCTACTTAAGCTGGTATCTCGAGGGGCCCCATTTGTTATGGACATTGTTAATGAAGTCTTGCAAAGTTGATTATTCAATGATACTTTTTCCTTTATGTAGCACAGTTCATAGTATTCAACCATGGATCTTTGCTTCCATCTTAACCAATCCTACAACGAGAATGCTCCAAGTAAGATATTCTCTATTATTTATTTATTGAATTCAAAAATTTGCACCTTATAAATGCTCTTCTTTCTTTGGTTTTCCCAACTCTTATATATATATATTCCTTTATTCTTTGGCTTACATATTCTTAAAGGTATTTCAATCCTTGGCTTTGAAAAATCCCTCTAATTTTTGTTTTATCACTGTAATTTTATAATTTTGTCATGAGAATTAAATGTCATAGATGTTTTGTTATAGTTCAGTGAATGTTATAAAACATTATGGAAGATGTTTGGTAAATTATGTAGGTCTCTCTATTGTTTTGAAATTTATTGAATGCCTTTTAAAGGTGCTCGGTGCTATTTTGTGTCTACATGAGTGAAGTGTGATGTGTTGTGTATGGGAAAGATTCAATATACCGTTTTTCTCATGAATCGATCTCATGATCTCCTCTTTCGATAAATGCATTCATACATGCAAAAATGTAGTTTTCAATCTCCTCATCCAATGAGCATCAATCACATACCCTTTAGGGTTTTAAGATTTATGTGGTAGGAGTAGATATTACTTCGAGAAGAAAAATATATAAATAGGATATTAAGTTATAAGTTTAATATTGAATTATCATATTAAATTTAAATGATAATAAAGATAAAAATCATTAAAATTTGCATAATAATAATAATAGTGATGTTATGTCTTTTAATGAAATAATAAATACTATAGTACTATAATATTATAATATTATAAAATAATCTTATTAATAGTATTACTCATAAAAGTGTTATACTATTAAAAGTTTGTTTAATAGTCCTACTAAAATAGTAGGATAAAGTAGTTGGCATAATAGTATTAGGTTTGAAATAGTTACTAATTAATTAATAATAGTATAGTACTATCATAGAATAGTATTATAGTAAAATGTTATTGTATTATAGAATACTATTATCATAGAATATTATTATTAATAATATTATAGTAAAATGTTATTATATTATAGAATAGTATTATAATAGAATCTTATTAATAGTACTAAAAGTTTTTTAATACTATTATTATTATTAATACTGAAAATAATATTATTAATAGTTTTAATAAAGTAGTACTCTAAATTAGTCATGGTATTAAAGTATTATTAAATGTATATAATACAAGTTTTTTAATACTATTATTATTAATAGTGAAAATAATATTATTAACTATTTTAATAAAATAGTACTATAAATTAATCATGGTATTAAAGTATTATTAAATGTAATATTGATAGTGTAAAGAGGTTATTATAAATAGTATTAAAATAATAAAAGTAGTATTAATGTATAGTATTAAAATAATAAAAGTAATATTAATGTATAGTATTAAAGAGTTAAATTATTCATTTCATTATAGTAATATTGTTATAATTGTATTATTAAAACTAATTAATCATGGTATTAAAGTATTATTAAATGTAATATTGATAGTGTAAAGAGGTTATTATAAATAGTATTAAAATAATAAAAGTAATATTAATGTATAGTATTAAAATAATAAAAGTAATATTAATGTATAGTATTAAAGAGTTAAATTAAATTCATTTCATTATAGTAATATTGTTATAATTGTATTATTAATAGTTTTAAGAAGTTTTTTTTACTAATATTAAAAGGTTATTTAAAAGGTGTAGATTAAAGCTATAAGAAATCAAAAGATAGAAAGGGAATCAAAGGAAAAAATAAAAAGAAAGAAGAAACATGAAAAAGAGTGAAATAATACAGAAAGGTGAAAAAGAGAGAGAGTTTACCAAAATTATTTGTTTCTTTCATTGTGTATCAATGGAAACCAACTCTCACCGATCTCCCACCGTCCATCTCTATTAAGGTTGTTGGGGTGTTTGATGATCTCTATGGCTTCCCTGATTCTATGTTTGAAGTAATGATCTTCTTTGGCAAGGATTTTGGTGTTTTTGAGGCACATATGATGTTTGGTGCCATTGGAATGCTTTGTTAATGTTGATGTTCTTATATGCTCATTTCTGATATCAGTTCCATGCTCTTTAATCATAACTTAGAAGGATCATCCTGTTTCTCCAATGTAGCATTTTTTGCATGAGCATTCCACCTTATATACACCTTTATATTGGAAATGGTCGATTTTGTCTTTCATTTATCTCATCTTTTACCTTATGGTTTCTACAGGCTTGAAAGAGGTCAAAATCTCTTTCTTCCTTAAGACTTTGGAAATCCTATTAGTGACTCCTTTGATGTAGGGGAGGTGATCTATCTTGCCAGGGTGACTACCGAGCTAGAACATAGTTCTCCTCCTACCTTTTCCATGGCTCTTCTTATTTTCATTGTGATATCCTTATTCTTATATCTTATGCTATTGAAAACCTTGGTAAGGTAGTCTTTCTCCTTTTCTAGATGTTCTTCATCAAAGATTTTGATAGTTCGCATGGATAGGGTATTCATAACTCCCATTTTGTGAGTGGGGTGGTTTTGGGAGCTTGCATGCAAATATATATAAGCATGTGTTTTCTTCCTATAAACTTGATGGTCAAGAAGTCCATATTGTTTCCTGTGAATCAACACATCCAAAAAAGGAATGTTATTGTCATCCTCCAGTTCCATTGTGAACTTGATGTCATCTGATAAGAAATTTAGGTGTTCAAAGAATTTGTTAAAATCTCTTATTTCCCATGTGGCCATATCACATTGGTTCCATCAACATAACACTTCCATCTTTTTGGCTTCGGGGGGTAGGTGTCCAATGCTTTTCAAAAATTTCCATGGACAAGTTGGTGACAACGGGGGACAGAGCATACCCCATTGTGACGTTGCTAGTTTGTTCAAAGTATACTCCTTGGGATTTGAATAAGATTAATCAAAGGCATACTTATGCTAGTTTGGAGGTTTAAGGGTTGGTGTTCTCCTTGATAATCTGGACAACTTCATCGAGGGGTATTTTTGTGAAGAGAGAAACGACATCAAAGCTGATGATGATATCGTCAAGTTCCACTCTTTCATTCTTTATGATCCTTATGAAGTCAGAGGAACCCTTGATGAATAAGTTTGTGTTGCCAACTAAGGGGCCTATAATCTTCGCCACATATTTTGCTAGTTGATAAGTGGGAGAACCAATTGTGTTGACAATTGGTCTAAGGGGGATTCCTTCTTTATGGATCTTTGGAAGACCATAAATCCTTGGAGTTATCTCACACCTGGGGAGCAAACACTTCTTGGTTAATTCGTCTAGATTGTAATCTTTTATAACCTTTTTGACCTCCTTGGTAATTTTGTCTATTGAGTTACTTTCTAGTTTCATGTAGCTACCACTTAGGGTGAGGTGCTCTATCGTATTTGTTTTATGGTCTTCATTGTTCATAACTATCACGACACCACCTTTATCTGCTCACCTCCCTACATCAAAGGAGTCACTGATAGTATTTCAAAAGTCTTAAGGAAAAAAGAGATACCGATCTCTTTCAAGCCCATAGAAACCATAAGGTAAAAGATGAGATCAGTGAAAGACAAAATCAACCATCGTCGGTATAAAGGTGTCTACAAGGTGGAATGCTCATGTGGAAAATGCTACATCGGAGAAACATGATGATTCTTCTAGGTTAGGATTAAAGAGCATGGAGCTGATGTCAAGAATGAGAGTATATGAACATCAACATTAGCAAAGCATTCCAATGGCACCAAACATCATATGTGCCTCGAAACACCAAAATCCTTGCCAAAGAAGATCACTACTTCAAACTTAGACTCAGGGAAGCCATAGAAATCATCAAACATCCCAACAACATTAATAGAAATGAAGGGTTAGAGATCAGTGAGAGTTGGCTTCCATTGATCCACAATGTAAAAAACATATAATTTTGGTACGCTCTCTCTCTTTCTTTCTCATTTTTGTATTTTTTCACTCTTTTTCAAGTTTCTTCTTTCTTTTGATTTATTCCTTTAATTGCCTTTTTATCTTTTGATTTCTTATAGCTTTAATCTACCCCTTTAAATAACCTTTAATACTATTTTAAAAACTTCTTAAAACTATTAATAATATTATTATAATAAAATGAATAATTTAACCCTTTAATACTATACTATTAATATTACTTTTAACAATACTATTAATATCACTATTTTAATGCTATATATAATAATCTCTTTTCACTATACTAATAATACCTTTAATACAATTAATATCACTATTTTAATGCTATATATAATAATCTCTTTTCACTATATTAATAATACCTTTAATACAATTAATAATACTTTAATATCATGATTAATTTATAATACTATTCTATTTTGACTATTAAAAAAAAACTTTCAGTAATATTATTATTAATAAGAAGATTCTACGATAATGCTATTCTATAATAATACTATACTATTATAGTAATATTCTATTATTAATTAATAATTATTATAAATCTAACATTATTATTATTACTATGGGAACCTTAATAATACTATTAGTAATTCATTATGGAACCTTAATAACACTTATAATATTATTAATTTATATTCTAGGACCGTTAATAAAACTGTTATAATACTATTTGAAACAAACTTTTATTATTATATCACTTGTGTTAATAATACTATTAATAATATTTTTTTAATAATAATATTCTATGATAGTACTATTCTATCATTAATTAGTATTTATTATTTCATTAAAAAACCTAACACCGTTATTATTATGGGAACCTTAATGATTTTTATCTCTATTATCATTTAAACTTAATATGATCATTGGATACTAAACTTATAACCTAATATCTTATTTATATATTTTTTCTTATTAGAGTTTTAAATTCTCTTTTAAAGCCCTTTGTTTTTTACCAATCAATTTACATGGATTTTCTCTGTAGTTTTCAATCTCCACCTCCAAAAGCATCGATCATAGACTTAGTATCGAGTCATAGTTTATATCAACATAATGAATCTAATATGCGCAACCAACAAAAATAGACCCATTAGAGGAAAGTCTATAGACGTGGAGTTTTTCCTTTCATGAGAAACCATTATGATTGTGGAAGGGAATATCATGAATCTTGTTGATATGAATCTGGGAGATCTGGAATACCATGATTGGGAACACACACAAACAATGATTCAAATTGCATTCTTATGTATCTAGGAAGATGGAAGAACAATAACTTCAATGAATGAAGTGATCATGATGCTAGAAGGTCACATTGGAGTAGAAGATCAACCTCTTTGCATTGAGTTCTTTGATCAGAACTTGAGATAGGATTTATGCTCATTCATTGGAGTGGGAAAACCCTTGTGTAGATGGTACATGAAGCAATGTTGCCACCATCTCCAAATTGTCTCTCTGTGCAAGGTGATGAATATATTGTTGTAGTTGATTTCCTTCCACATAATACCACCCATGGTATGAGGGCTATGACTCTCAGAAGAATGAATTATGTTGTGATCATTGTGATCATTGCATACATCTATACTACTACGATATTTTCTACACATTTGAAAGTTTGAAGGTTGCCTCTCTAGAGGTGCCCATGCTGATGGTCATTGCAATTCCAATACAATATCCTTGTTGGTGACTAAAAAAAAGACCCAACAACACTAAATACATGGTTTGTCCACTAAATTTTCATGCCATGTATTCTTTCATAGTTTATGAAATAATATGTGTTGGAATAACTTCACAATCAAAGTTCTTTTTATGGTTTCATTAGTCTATAACAACTTATCATAGAATGGAAAGAGTATGAAGTTGTTGATGTGATGTATGCACTATTAAGTTCCCTAGCCGCTTGGTCATGCTATTCACAATCTCTATGTTTTAAAGATTTCAAATTCCAATGAAATTTGAAATCTATGGTAGGATTTTAATAGTGTATATCCCAAATGGGGTTAAGCTGGATTAGCGGAGGAGTTTGAGAAGGTGTCTGAGAAATTAAGTGGTGGATTAGAGCTACCCCTCTTCGTCTACCACCTTCAATTTAGTGGAGGTTTTCCTAGTACCACTTTCTTGGTCTACTACATGTGTCCTACCCCATTGCTTCCCTTTGCTTGATAGTTTTGTCTCTCCATTTGGATTAAATTTCTATTTTATACTGACAAGACCAATTTTTTTCTTATGTCTTCTTTGCATTTCCACCCCTCTGCCTCCACCATTGCAATTTTTTATGCACTAGGTTTTTCACTGGCTTTTTTAATTTCAATATTACAGACTTATATTTTAATCTGTTTTTGGTGTGTTTTATATACCTTGTCTTATGTGTCATCCCAGGGTCACTTTGTTTGTAGGGCAAGTTTGTGTCGAACACTTGGGGCACCAATGTGTGATATCGAACGTTATTGCCACCATTTCCAATAGAATAACACATACAGAATGGCTCACATGCTCGTCTACATGATCTAAGGATTGAGGCACAAATTGGTGGTGTTTGGCTTGAGAAACAACCCATTCTTCCCTTGCATTGTTAGATAGGAAATCCATTAATCACATTGTAGCACATACTCATTCGAACGACTCTACTACACTACACACCTCTTCTAGAAGGTGCAAGAGATTACTCATATGGTGTTTACAAAAAAAAAGGTGGAGATAAGAGAGCCCAAAGCCACTATTTGTGTTATGACATTCTACTTTATAATACTCGCCACATATGTACACTTGTGCGTCACTTTATGTAGGAATGTAGTTATAGGTTATACAAACCTTTCTGTAATATTCCAACAAACAAAGTCCATCTATTTTATGAGTTTTTAATATCTTGTTTGGTAAAAGGGTATATGCTTTAGGTCTTAGACATGACTTGAAGAGGTTTCTCATGGTCGCTCGTCTCCACTATGCTCCACAACTCTTCTACAAGCTGCAAGATCTTGCTCATACAATGCTCGTTGAAAAAATGAAGAAAGGTGGAAATTAAGATAACCCAAATCCATTGCCTATGTTTTGCCATGCTACTTTAAGAAACCTACCGCATATGTTACCTTCTACATCAATTTTTGTAGGAATGTACTTGTTCTATACAAGTCTTTCTGTACTATTCCAACAAACATGAGCCATCTACTTTTTTGCTTTTAATATCTTGTTTTGTGAAAGAGTATATGCTTTAGGTCTTGAACATGAGTTAAAGAGGTTTCCTTTGTTATTTCTCTTGCTTTATATGAAACATTGCTTACTTTATTGCCTTGACCCCGTTAAGTATTATCCATCGATTTCCCTACATACCACAGACAAATCAAATGCATTTTCTTTGACATTATCTATCTCAAGACCATTATGTTATATATATATATATATATATATATATATATATATATATATATATATATATATATATATATATATAAAGGTTTCTTTGCCATCTCTACCATTTCCCATGTAATTCCTTGGCTTCATTAAGCCTAAAATGTGTTTCTTCTGTAAATTCTTAGCAATAAAAATAATTGAAGATTACCCCATAAGAATTCCAACTTATCATCAAGTTTTGAACTTTTCAATCCCTAATTGAATTAAAAATAAAACATTTCAATATATTCACCTTATTACGACATACTTCTCGCACTTTTAAAGACAGTTGCCAATTATAATTATAAATCTATTCAATGTGTACAATATGAAAGTTTGACTAACTTTTCTATATTATTGTACTACCTTCGACAATATATAGCATTCGATTTTGGTTGACTTTTAATTAGTTTAACGTTGACTTAAAAAAATTTGGGCCAACCTTAATGTTGGGCTTAGCAAATAAAAACAATTATTTTAAAACATAATAAAAATAACTAATTTGTCAACATTTCATTGGGTAATAAATTTCATCCATTATTGTGGCTTTCACGTAGTTCGAAGTTGGTAATAAATGACAAAATTAATGCTTACTGCCACCAACTACCTCAGCCACATCACTGCTCCAAACGATCACACATACTTCGCACAAATTTTTAAGAGGCAGTATGAACAACCTCACTGCCATTGTTTATATTTAATTCAAATGCACTTAACTCAACTCTATCAAACAAAAAAATATATATTAAACTTTCAAATTAAAGTTCTAAAAACACAAGTTAAAGTGAAAACAAACTTTTTAATTCCTCATTTTACCTAAACCCTACTCTTATTCAAAATCAAAATTACATAGTTATATTAATATTGTTATCGCACAGTTTGTAGTTTAGGTCAAAGGCTAAAGGATAGAGGCCAAACTGGTGTAACAGGAACCTTCCCCACCCAATGTCACCTCAATGGGGAGGTTCTTTCTATTTAGGGAGGTTAACCCAGGGGAGACATCCCCGGTAACCTGGGGTTTTGAAGAGGCAAAGGTATAAAGTCAAGATTAAAGTTTCCCCCTCACAGGTTACCACCAAAGTCAGACAGTCCGACTAATCAGCCAATAAAGAAGTGTATGCCCAAATGAAAACACCTGCCCAGAACAAGACAACAATGATACAATATATATGCAAGCTATAACTCAATGGGTTAGTACTTCAATGACTATCTGATATCAATTAATAAGCAATGTAAAACAATAGATACCAATGAAGTCAACGTTTTATCAATTAGCTATGGCAAAAGCATCAATTCATCAATAACTATCAAGATGATCAAGCTAACAATGTATCCAATCAACACTTTGCTCAATAAATGCTTCAAATCATCATTTAATTGCTTATATTCAAAACTTGTTGCGTCAAGATGAGATAACCAACTGTGGCGTCAACCCTAATTAGGTTAGTTTGTTAGTTAGGGTTTCAAAATTTAAAGTTTTGAGAGTGGTTTTGTACACTAAGACTTCAACGTTGGAGGCTAGAGATCAGTGCCTTAGGGTATATGGAGTCAAACAAGATAAGGGCACAAGGTTTTGAAAGGTTGAAGACTTAAATACTAGAGGGAAGGGTTCTAAAGTGTTGCAAAGGCAAGGCCCTATAATCAAAACCCTAGGGGAAAGAGGCTCACTTCGATGTTGCTTAAGCAAGGCCTCGTGCTCTTTCCTCCTTCCTTAGGTTAACTTGGAAAAATGGCTAGCATAAACGATAAATTTAAGGGATCAGGTGAGAGAAATTGTTGTAAAGACAAGGCCTTCAAACCCTAGAAGATGTTGGCCCTAGGTGTAGATAACCTAGGCCTAGGACGTCACCCTCTTTATACCTATAAAAATCAATGCTAGCTTAAGTGGAGAAGCAATATGAGTGTAGCAAAGGCTAGGCTCAATCCCTCTTCTTCAATGGCTGAAAATTTTCTCTCTAAGGGGACATGTAACAATGACCTACTTGTGTGCTTGTTACCTAGGGTTTCAAATCAACAATTTAATAAGA
Organism: Picea engelmannii; assembly: GCA_009831015.1. Taxonomy (NCBI): domain Eukaryota; kingdom Viridiplantae; phylum Streptophyta; class Pinopsida; order Pinales; family Pinaceae; genus Picea; species Picea engelmannii. The sequence continues at coordinate 13,583 of ML884344.1, read as the reverse complement.
AAATGCAAGAAATTAGAACTACAACCATTCAATTAAGAAGTTTTGCAAGAAAATCACTTACATATCATAAAGAAAGCATGTGAAAACCCTAGTTGTAAACCTTCCTTGGAGAGAAATGCCAAAAGATGCCAAAAAATTCCTTCCAACAACAAGTGCGCCTCACTTAGAAAGAAAATATACCCTAGAAGGGCGCAAAAAATCGGACCTCACAAGTGTGAGTGAGTTGTGTTATTGTCCAAATGAGGGAAAACATCCTCAATATATAGCATTCTCGTGACCTTTAATTAAAATTAGGTCATTAAAATAGCCGACAAGGCTAATAACTAAAAATCATATTGTTTTACATTAAACTACTAAAAGAAAACCCTAAATGAGCAATAAGCAAGACGTCTAGCCCCTTTGAGGGAGACGTTGGCCCCTTTTAGGGAAAAACATAGCACTAGATGACAAACGTTGGCCCTCTTTGGGCCTCCAAACTCTGCCACACGTTCCAAAATGCTCCGTCAAGGTGCCACACACTGGAGGTGACGTCATGGCTCCTAGATGACGTCCTAGGGCATCAAAAGAAACATGTTCCACCTGTAGCGGGTCAACCCCCCTGGGCTGGGCTCAGCCAAGGCATCCTGGATAAAAACGTCCTCCTTCTTCTCTTGTGCAAAGGCTCGACCAATCATTGTCCTGTCTCTGCCCCTTATGAGGTCCCAACAACCATCTGATGGGCTCTTCAGCCCCATGGAGGTCCGAACTAATCATCTCCCCATGTGTACCGGTCCACTTGGTACATGTCCGTCGGGCATGGTCCTGCACATCAAAAACTTCACCCTCCATGGGCTGATTAGTCCTAGGGATCATAGCAATGTCAATCATATTTCATCATTAATTTTATCAAATGCATGCATAAAACCCCTAGCATATCATCCAATAGCTCAAAGACATTACAATGACCTACTATACAAGGCTGAAGAAAAAGACAAAATGCATTATTGGGCCAGCATCCATAAAAAAAGGAAAGTTTCTAGAATATATCATCCAAGCCATGTATCACGAGGTCGTGTGGTCAAAGGATGTCCAAACATAGTGAAAGACAGGGGTGATATTATCCATGGGTGCCTTTGTAGGAGGCGAGTTGTACCTGTCATGGATGCAATTATTTCCAAGCCCTTTATTGCCTTCATTCTTTCTTTTCTTTATTACTTTCTCTTTCTTTTTATTTCAAGGTCTAACTAGAGGACACTGCCTTGGCGTGGTGACCAGAGATGACAGTGTTACCCACAAATACTTTCATAGAGATGATAAGGCTGGCTCGTGATGAGACCCCTTTTCCCTTGGCCATGCAACCAAAGATCACTTCCCTGGTGTGGTAACCAGATAATGGCAATGTCATATTGCTAGGTACCCATGAACATAATGGGTTGGCTCGTGATGAGACCCCCAATCCTCTTGGCTAGGTCTTGTTTTGTCATTTTCTTCGGGTCCCTCTTGTTTCTTGTTGAGAGGCTCTTTATTTCCTTCTCGGGGATCCTTGGGCGAGGCATATCTAGGTTTTGTTTTTTATGGCTTTTATCTCTTACCAACTGCTTTTACCCCCTGGGCCTTTAGCCCCTTCTTCCCACAAGATAAGGTGTAACCCCACAAACAGGTCATCTTAATGTCCGGACTAGGGGAATGGGATAGATGAGTGGGAGATAAGATGTAAGTATGATGATATGATGGGAGAAAACGATGGCTCTTCAAAATCCCCCTTGGTGGCTAACCGAAACCTATGGGTACAAGCTTGCTAGGGTACCTTGTCAATTCCCCCAACCATGGTCAAGTGGGTTAATGTAAGATCCAAGCAGTCGTTGGAAATGAAAGAAATTTGATGCATATATCTGAAGGTTAGAATGATCAAATATGACACATACCATGATACCTGGACCAATTACCTCATGGAGCAAGAGTCTTTTCCGATACAAGTCCAAGCCGAAGGTGATGGATGTTGTTGCTGCTGACAAGACAAGTCTGATGAAGAAGAAGAAACATGGGCCCTCCAGGACCATGCTCAGGTCAATCCTGCTCTCGGTACTCCATGTCTAGGACCTGTGGGCCTCGAGACATGATCTCCTAGTTATCCCTAGAAATCAGGGATAACATCTGGCTCCAACTCGGGGACATGTGCTCACCGTAGAGCGCATGAGA
>ML884344.1:0-11305 GCA_009831015.1 Picea engelmannii | reverse complement strand
AATATATATCATATCATCAGGAATCTCAAAGTCTAACTCATGGAGGCGGGTGGGAGGGATAAAATCATGCCAAGTCCATTTCTGAGAAAAGTATTCAATCCACTTCAAGAAAGGGTCATGAAAAATGCAAGGTTCAGAAAACTATCTCAAAGGGCCTGCAAACTGGCTACCTAGGACATCCTCATACTCTGAAGTCAAAAAAGGGATCGACAGAGGTCTAATAGACGACTGGCAAGCTATCAAGGGAAACTGGGATAACTGACTCAAACTTGCAGTACCCAACCACCCCCTGGATTCTAGGGTTTGCCTAAGAGGAAACTCAACGTTAAAAGTATACTTCCCAACTACAACTTTAATGGAAAAGCACGACAAAGTAATAACAGGTAGCTGGAGAGAAAGGTCATGAGAATCCTTCTTCAAGCAAACAATGTTTTTACTCCTATCAAAATACGAGCATAGTGGCGGTTGACAACCATCTTCATAGGGTAAATCTAAGTGCTCGGAGGAGTACTCATCAAAGGCCTCAAGGTAAGACTGAAAATCATCAGGCAAATACTGTACTCGGTCAACCTTGGGTGTTTGTGGAGAGCGAGCAAAAATCTCATCTCCTTGTTGCCACTGGTCAAGAGCTAGTTGTGATAATTGCAAAGGAAACACTTGGAGATGACTCTTTATATCATAGATGGGATCCACATCGTAACTAACCACATCCCACCAACGTCTCCCAACATGTATGAACTCATCAAAATCAGCTATGTCAGTATCAGTATCATAACATGGAGGAGTCAAAACATCCAATACTTCTGTATTATCTGCATCATAAGGTAAAGAACCACTAAAAACTTGGAAGGGGGAATAATTTACCTCGCTTGATCCTTCATGTGCAAGATTTTCAAGTATTTGGATAGCTTCATCAAGTGGAATATCTGCCTCTACATCTTCAGTCTCGAGACATAGAGGATCTAGCTTGTCCAAGGGTTCCATTTCTTCTTCACTCCTTGAGTCATAGAACAAGGTATCATCAAAAGACTGGAAAGGAAAATGACTTACCTCATTCTCGTCATCTTGTGCAGGAGGGACAGGATCTTGGAGAGCTTCATCAGACTGAGGAGCGGTTACTGGTGCTTCATCCTCATAATTCACGTCTCTAGTCATTTCTTTGTTGCATTCTATTGGATTATGGGAGAGGTCTTGCTCTTCTTCAAGGGGTTGACAATGGTCTTCATAAACCTCGTCTCTTATATCAGAGGATTCTTGGTATTGATCATGATATGTTCTCCTGAGATCTTCCACAATCTCAGTGGTGAATCCTTTGTGGTCTAAGGTTACCATGAGGTTTTGAAGGACATCTTCATACGTTTGGAAATCTGGCTTAGTAAGGTCTATAAACCTACTGATGAGGTGTATGAAATATGATATACCCTTGTCCTTGCAACAACTCTTAAAACAATTTTATAAGTAGGATGGCAGGGTGAGAAAAAACAATTTTATAAGAGCATCCTCTCCTCCCAACTTTATCTCGCTCAAATACTCCAAAAAAATTACTATGTGAGGAGCTGGGAGGCCCAAAAATGTTGGAGAGTTGTTTAGCCATTTTGTATCAAAGTAACTTGGGTATCCTTGAAAACTCCTGAAATCAATACTCGGATACATTTGTTCCCAGTGTGCCATGATCCCATAACTTGAAAATATCACAGAAATTAATGTGGCACCCTAAGAAATATTACTGTAGTCGCCAGATAGTTTTCCTGAAACTACCAAAGAAAAGGGGAATAAAAGCCTAGTGGAGTCGCTAGGTAAGCTTGTAAGAGAAAGGTCTTTGAGGCAAGGCTTACCAAAAGATTTGTCGTTGAGGAAGATTGACTCAGTGTTCCTCGGCAATGGTGCCAAAATGTTATCACACAGTTTGTAGTTTAGGTCAAAGGCTAAAGGATAGAGGCCAAACTGGCGTAACAGGAACCTTCCCCACCCAATGTCACCTCAATGGGGAGATTCTTTCTATTTAGGGAGGTTAACCCAGGGGAGACATCCCCGGTAACCTGGGGTTTTGAAGAGGCAAAGGTATAAAGTCAAGATTAAAGTTTCCCCCTCACAGGTTACCACCAAAGTCAGACAGTCTGGCTAATCAGCCAATAAAGAAGTGTATGCCCAAATGAAAACACCTGCCCGGAACAAGACAACAATGATACAATATATATGCAAGCTATAACTCAATGGGTTAGTACTTCAATGACTATCTGATATCAATTAATAAGCAATGTAAAACAATAGATACCAATGAAGTCAACGTTTTATCAATTAGCTATGTAAAAAGCATCAATTCATCAATAACTATCAAGATGATCAAGCTAACAATGTATCCAATCAACACTTTGCTCAATAAATGCTTCAAATCATCATTTAATTGCTTATATTCAAAACTTGCTGCGTCAAGATGAGATAACCAACTGTGACATCAACCCTAATTAGGTTAGTTTGTTAGTTAGGGTTTCAAAATTTAAAGTTTTGAGAGTGGTTTTGTACACTAAGACTTCAACGTTGGAGGCTAGAGATTAGTGCCTTAGGGTATATGGAGTCAAACAAGATAAGGGCACAAGGTTTTGAAAGGATGAAGACTTAAAGACTAGAGGGAAGGGTTCTAAAGTGCTACAAAGGCAGGGCCCTAGAATCAAAATCCTAGGGGAAAGAGGCTCACTCCGGTGTTGCTTAAGCAAGGCCTCATGCTCTTTCCTCCTTCCTTAGGTCAACTTCGGCTAGCATAAATGATAAATTTAAGGGATGAGGTGAGAGAAAGTGTTGTAAAGACAAGGCCTTCAAACCCTAGAAGATGATGGCCCTAGGTGTAGATAACCTAGGCCTAGGACGTCACCCTCTTTCAACCTATAAAAATCAATGCTAGCTTAAGGGGAGAAGCAAGATGAGTGTAGCAAAGGCTAGGCTCAATCCCTCTTCTTCAATGGCTGAAAAATTTCTCTCTAAGGGGACATGTAACAATGACCTACTTGTGTGTTTGTTACCTAGGGTTTCAAATCAACAATTTAATAAGAAAATGCAAGAAATTAGACCTACAACCATTCAATTAAGAAGTTTTGCAAGAAAATCACTTACATATCATGAAGAAAGCATGTACAAACCCTAGTTGTACACCTTCCTTGGAGAGAAATGCCAAAAGATGCCAAAAAATTCCTTCCAATAATAAGTGTGCCTCACTTAGAAAGAAAATATACCCTAGAAGGGTGCAAAAAATCAGACCTCAAAAGTGTGAGTGAGTTGTGTTATTGTCCAAATGAGGGAAAACATCTTCAATATATAGCATTCTCATGACCTTTAATTAAAATTAGGTCATTAAAATAACCGATAAGTATAATAACTAAAAATCATATTGTTTTACATTAAACTGCTAAAAGAAAACCCTAAATGAGCAATAAGCAAGACGTCTAGCCTCTTTGAGGGAGACATCGGCCCCTTTTAGGGAAAAACATAGCACTAGATGACAAACGTTGGCCCTCTCTGGGCCTCCAAACTCTACCACACATGCCAAAATGATTTATCAAGGTGCCACACACTGGAGGTGACATCATGGCTCCTAGATGACGTCCTAGGGAATCAAAAGAGACACTTTCCACCTGTAGTGGGTCAACCCCCCTGGGCTGGGCTCAGCCAAGGCGTCCTGGATAAAAACATCCTCCTTCTTCTCTTGTGCAAAGGCTTGAGCAATCATTGTCCTGTCTTTGCCCCTGATGAGGTCCCAACAACCATCTGATGGGCTCTTCAGCCCCATGGAGGTCTGAACTAATCATCTCCCCATGTGTACCGATCCACTTGGTACCTGTCTATCGGGCATGGTCCTACACATCAAAAACTTCGCCCTCCATGGGCTGATTAGTCCTAGGGATCATAGCAATGTCAATCATATTTCATCATTAATTTTATCAAATGCATGCATAAAACCCCTAGCATATCATCCAATAGCTCAAAGACATTATAATGACCTACTAAACAAGGCTGAAGAAAAAGACAAAATGCCTTATTGGGCCAACATCCATAAGAAAAGGAAAGTTTCTAGAAGATATCATCCAAGCCATGTAACACGAGGTGGTGTGGTCAAAGGATGTCCAGACATAGTGAAAGACAGGGGTGATATTATCCGTGGGTGCCTTTGTAGGAGGCGAACTTACCTGTCATGGATGCAATTCTTTCCAAGCCCTTTATTGCCTTCATTATTTATTTTCTTTATTACTTTCTCTTTGTTTTTATTTCAAGGTCTAACTAGAGGACACTGCCTTGGCGTGGTGACCAGAGCTGACAGTGTTACCCACAAATACTTTCACATAGATGGTAAGGCTGGCTCGTGATGAGACCCCCTTTCCCTTGGTCATGCAACCAAAGGTCACTACCTTGGCGTGGTAACCAGATAATGGCAATTTCATACTACTAGGTACCCATGAACATAATGGGTTGGCTCGTGATGAGACCCCCCATCCTCTTGGCTAGGTCTTGTTTTGTCATTTTCTTCGGGTCCCTCTTGTTTCTTGTTGAGAGGCTCTTTATTGCCTTCTCGGGGATCCCTGGGCGAGGCATCTCTAGGTTTTGTTTTTTATGGCTTTTATCTCTTACCAACTTCTTTTACCCCCTGGGCCTTTATCCCCTTCTTCCCACAAGATAAGGTGTAACCCCACAAACAAGCCATCCTAATGTCCGGACTAGGGGAATGGGATAAATGAGTGGGAGATAAGATGTAAGTATGATGATATGATGGGAGCAGACGATGGCTCTTCAAAATCCCCCCTGGTGGCTAACCGAAACCTATGGGTACAAGCTTGCTAGGGTACCCTGTCAATTCCCCCAACCATAGTCAAGTGAGTTAATGTAAGATCCAAGCAGTCATCAGAAATGAAAGAAATTTGATGCATATTTCTAAAGGTTAGAATGATCAAATATGACACATACCATGATACCTGGACCAATTACCTCATGGAGAAAGAGTCTTTTCCGATACAAGTCCAAGCCGAAGGTGATGGATGTTGTTGCTGCTGACAGGAGAAGTCTGATGAAGAAGAAGAAACATGGGCCCTCCAGGACCATGCTTAGGTCAATCCTGCTCTTGGTACTCCATGTCTAAGACCTGTGGGCCTCGAGACATGATCTCCTAGTTATCCCTAGAAATCGGGAATAACAAATATAATTACACAAAATAAAAAATACATAGTTATATTAATATATTAATATAATTACACAAAGTTATAAATATTTCCACGATAATGTACATAAAATTTAGTTCCAAATTAATACTCTTATCATGACCTCTTACATGACATTATGCACCCACTCAATTAATATATTAACAAAGTTGTATATGCTTATTCTTACTCTTGTTTTTTTATTTTAAAATAAAATATTAAAATTAATATGTTAATTTAATTTAATTTAATTTAATGTAAATATTAATATTTGATAAATTATGTTAAAGTTAGCTATAATTTTGTAAGGAATATAGTGTGTAAAGACGATAAAAAAAATAAAAAAATAAAAAAACACGTCTAAAAATATAAAGATTTTAAAGAAAAGAACAAAAAGGAGACAAAATATTTTTACAAGAATGACGTCTCCCCTGCTTACTATGGCTCCGACGACTAGGGTTTAGCCATGACCACTCGTGGGTCTGAATCAAGTCGATTTGAGCGACCACCTTTAGAGGCAGGCCTCTCTTCAACGATGCCAAGTTCTTCCCTGGGTTCTTTTGTTTTTCTTCTTCTTCGGTGTGTCCATGGCGTGTCTACCGATGGGCTGCCAGGGTTCCCTCTTAGAGGTTCTCCCTCTGGTTTTGTCGTCATCTAGGGAAAGTCCTTCTCTGACATCGACAAAATATTTGTCGTTTCCCCTTTTTATTTGGTGCATGAGGCTCTGACTCCTTCCATTCCTATGGAGAAGGATGTTATTTCCAAGATTGCTTATCTCATCTCCACCGCTCTCATTTGTCGATTTAATGGTGTCTGACCTCAACTTGCTAACCTCCATGACTAGTTGTCGAGATCCAGGTTGCATGTTATGAAAGGTGATGTTTTCATTCACCCCTATGCTCAAGCATTTTTCATTGTTGAATTCAATTTGCAAGAGGATAAAGATTTGATATTTAGTTTTGGCCCTTGGTTTTGTGGCAATTCTGGTTTATGTATGAAGCCTTGGTCTCCCTCCTTCGATCCTTCAAAGGATTCATTATCTTCAACACCTGTTTGGGTTAGGCTCCCAAATTTGCCTCTCCATTTTTGGGGCCTATCCTCTCTCCATGCCATTGGTAATAATTTAGGAAGGTTTCATTTTCGAAGCCTTGAATAAAAAAACTTCAACATTTGCACATATGCTTGGATTTGTGTAGAAATGGATTTCAAAAAAGGGTTTCTGGCCGAAATAATCTTGATAGGGGATAACTATTCATGGACTCAAAAGTTGGATTATGAAAAAAATGATTTTCGGTGCTGAGCATGTTTTGACACATGTCACTTGGTAGCCCATTTCCCTAAGGGTCCTAAGAGAACTCGAAAATAATGGAAACCAACCTGGTGGGTTGGCTCCCACATTGATCATCATCTTATTTCCAAAGATTCTTCAGTTGCGAACCCTCCCATGGATGGGTCCAAAGAGGCCCCATCCAATGTGGAATCTCTCGTACTGGACCCTTCATTGGATGACTCAAATTCTAAAATTAAGGACTCCAGGGTCATAGGATAAACTACAAAACAATCCAAAATACAACAAGAATCAACGCAGAAGCTAGGGAAGATAGAGGATTCAATTTCCTTTGATCTGGGTAAATAAATATAGGTTCACCCTAGCTCCAATCCTTTGGCAAGTTGGGAAGATGTGGAGGCTTCAGAAAAAATAGAGCCTCGGATCTAGAAAATATGGAAATCGCAAGATTTGCGTTGACCCCACTATCTCTCAATGCAAGTTGGATGACAATCAAGAAGAAGAAAAATACTCCTTCATCATCCCAGCCAATGGTGACCAGAAGTAGGGCTCGAAATCTAACTTAATCATGTATTGTTTTTGTCGATTACTATGTCTTCAATTTGTTAGAATATACTCCTATAAGGGTTTATGGAATGTAGTTTTCTTGGACAACTGGAAAATCATGCTAGTGAATTTTGAATCTGGGCTACTAAGCCCTGACAATAGTCTTAGGATATTTTTAGGTGAAGACAATTTTGAACTATTTGTACCTCTCATGTGTACTCGTACACAACTTTATTAATATAAATTTCCCCCTTTCTTTGTTAAAAAAAGGAGACAATCATTGAGGAATGCCAACCAAACGAGATGAGGTTCTTTGGCTAAAACGTGTTGCTTTGGAGAAGCGTTTCTAACATTCAAGGCTTCAAAGAAATGAGTGATGAGTGCGAGGCCATGATTAGGTTTACGATGTTTCACCGGTATCTCATGTAAGTTTGGAAGTTGGCTATGGAGGTTCTTTCTATTGGTATTGGAGTGCTCGAAGTAAGAGGTAATCAACTCAATGCATATTGGTTTAGGGAGCTGGCCTCTATAAGTCGTCGACGAAAGTCGAACATCTCTCGGAAAAAAGAGGACTAAATGTTTGTGATCCTCATAAACCATGAGGTATCTTAAGAGAACCATATAAACAATACATAAAATAAATATAATATCGAATGAGCTAGAGTGTTTTGGAAAACATTGTGTCAACAATTTTGAAAGGTCCAATGTTTCGAGTGGACACTCAACATCTTAGAGCTTCAATTGTCCCTGATGATGGGTGGAGTGTCCACTCAAAACGTTGGACTTTTCAAAACTATCGACACAATGTTTTCGAGAAAACTCTAGCTCATTCATTATGAATAACAATAGAAATCTATACACTTCCAAATATAATATTATGAAGGAATATAATAATTTATATGAATGTAAAATTGATGAAATTAAATTTTAATTTAATGAATGTTGATAACTAAAATTTCGTACGCCCGCTATTTAAAAATAAAAATATAAAAAGTTGGAGAGATACACATATTAGAAAAACTTCACAAAGTTATTTGTATTTATGTTTCTAGATGATGTCCATGGAATTACTATGTTAAAATTTTGTTCGTGAGCATGAGGTTAAGCATGACATTAAATCCCTACCCTACCCAAGTGAACCAATAAGCAGTCAAAGGGTGCCAGCTAAATGAATGAAACAATGGTCTTTAAATATTATTATAACTAGCATACCCCTAAGTGGGTGAATAAGAATGCCGAAGTAATTTAAGGGAAGTTTTAACACTAATGTTGTTAATGAGAATCATACACATATTGTAAGTAAAATGATGTTATTTAAAGTTAGTTCATTATTTTAATGAGAACCACTTACAACAACTTTGAAGTTGGTGAGCTATGATTTTATTTTAAAAATTATAATGAAGAAATCCATGATGATGGAATTTAAAAGTAATAAGTTTTGGCCTCATCTCATTTGGTGAATAAAAAATTTAATAGTAATATTTGCATCCATGGATTAAGAAGTTAAGAAACTAAAAATACACTTGTCTAGTTTAGTTTTTTTTTTATTCTAATGGTGCCTTAAAGTCACACACATATTTATAAAATGATGATATAAACTTAATTTAAAACCTTAAAACAAACAAACCATGACTTCCAATCCTGTATAGGTTTCTATATTTTTTAGTATTTTAATATTTTTTAAATTATTCAAATTGTAAGACATGCCTATAAAATTTTAGATTTGAAATTTCTAAGTAATTAGACAAAATAATATTCATTGAAAATGCTATATACAAACAGAAGTTTCAACGATAAGATTCACCAAGAGACATCATTTATGTCATTTTGATTTTTACATATTTTTTTTAATTTAATTTACCTCAACTCTTGGATGCTATAAACACACAATCCCTAATAAAACATGAATGAATTCAAAATTCCATACAGATTTTATACCTAAAGTGATGGGGGATCACTCTGTATTTTTTAATTGTATTTTTTCATAAGAAAACATAAGAACAATTCTACAAATATAAACAAGTGAACATTGTACTGTCTTTGAGTGTTTTCTAATCAACTTTAGTGAACATAAACTCTAGCACAATTTATTTTTAGAAAGTTTAAGCAACATTACTATTAATTGTGGAAATCTTCATACTGGAACATAAAACTTATCAACCTCAAAGACTACCTTTAAGTCAATTTGTCTACTTATCCATAACAATTGAACCTATCCAAATTACACTTTATAAATGGTTGACCTCCATATTCAAAATCATATAAAGCATAGATTCACTCTCAAAATCCTTGAAAACAATTCTTACCCAACTTTAACCTTTGTTATTTAGCTTGGGAAGTCACACAACTTCTTTTCTTGCACTTATTCTAATTTATAAACCATTTAATTCAATACTCACAAACTTAATCATAAGCACAAATTCACTCCAACTCAAAATTCTCAAAAACAATTCTTTCTTACTTAGCCTCCTTGCTAGCTTTTGTTGGGTTAACAATAAAAACTCTTACCCTCTCTTGAACTCACATTAAAATCACATAGATTGTCTAATCAACCACTTGCTAAATTTAAAATACACAATATAATAATATAACACTAACATATCATCTACAAACTCTTATAACATATCATCACCACAAAGTACAAAATAGTGATGTAACATTATCAACAAAATCTTTTGATACAAATCAATGAAGATTACACAAAATAATATATTATTATTATTATTATTATTATTATTATTATTATTTTAATGTAAATTTTTTTATTTTTTTTTCAAAATCTTCCTGTAACATAAGTTTTCATATATATATATATATATATATATATATATATATATATATATATATATATATATTTAAAAGATTTGATTTCAAATATATAGAATATAAAATTAAGATGAATTTAACATTGTTAATAAATAAATAAAACATTTATTTTATTTTATTTAAACAAAGCCTCTATGTCTTAGCATAATAGATGATGGGTTGGTTGGATGTTTCTAAATATACTACACAGTTTATTTTCAAAAAATTCATGCATCAACATTATCAACAAATCTCATTTCCAAAAAACTCATAACATAGTTTATTTTATTGAATTTTTAAATTTTATAATGTAACATTGTTGTTTTTAAAATTTCATAACATAGTTTATTTTATTGATTTTTAAAATTCTATAATGTAACGTTGTTGTTTTTTAACTGTTTAGAGTGAACATGGCACTTATATCACTACCAATGTAACAATTATACCGCTCCTATTTTATTCCTATTTTATTACTCATGATATTACCCAAATCATAGATGTAATGTTTTACTGGAAAAACTTAAAGCAAGAAAATCATTCACAACTTGGAATAAAAAATTTAGAGCAATGTCAACCTGAAATTTAGAGCAATGTCAATCATAAACAACAACTATTGTTAGAAGATTGCTAAATGAGAAAGAAATTTTCGTAATTTAAAAAATAATGAGATATAAATAAGGTAAGGAGATTGATACATGAGAATTTTTTCATAATAATGTTATATTAAAAATAATGATACTTATAATCATTTATTGAAAAAGAAATTTTAAAAATATTATATTAAAAATAATGATACTTATAATTATTTATTGAGAAAGAAATATTAATAATATTATATTAAAAATAATGATATTTATAATAATTTATTGAAGTAGAAGATATTTTTAAAGGAAAAATTGGTAATCAACTAATTGTATTGAAACATTTGTCTTCACATATCAACTATATATTATTTTAGTTGAAACACTAAACCAAAAAACTATATATTATTTTAGTTGAAATACTAAATCAAGAAATTGAATTGAATTAATTTTTTTTTAAACATAAAAATAACAATAAACCCCACCATCAACGTTGCATTGTTCTTAGGTGATGATTGTGTTATGATGATAAATAACACTATTTTTCTCAAGATAATGATGATGATCGATTGGGATAATAAATTTCAGATTTGACATTAAATTGCATTTAATTTTTCTATAAACAATCTACAAAGACATGTTGTTGGTTTTGACTGGTTGTATGTTTCCATATACAATTAGCTTGCTTTTGCTTGGCCTGTATTTACTAAGTGTAGTGTGAAATTAAATATGTTTACAACATGAAAGAATACACTGTACAAAACAAAATTCTCATTCCAAACACTGGACTCATGACTGGTCAGTACAAGAAGAAGATGAAGAAAAAACTAAAAAATATGCAATCTCTCTGCACAGACTTCAAAATTGCTAGCAAATTGTTGTTAAATCCTTACTTCTTCCTCTGG
>ML884342.1:12625-27182 GCA_009831015.1 Picea engelmannii | reverse complement strand
CTATTAGTCTTCTTACTTTTTTATTTTGCTCATTTGTCACCATTAGGAGTAGAATTTAGTTGAGAGGGTTTGAGACCCTTTCTTTTCTTGTTGTTGCAAGGATGCTTCTCCTTTGTATACTTGGTTTTATATTTCTATTAGGACACTAAGGTTTTGTTGGATTTAACTACAGTGATGATCACTCCAAGATGTGAGAGCTTGTATTTCTCTCTAATTAGAGAATCACAAAAAGACTTAAGAGAGCATTTGTTTATGAATATTCTAGTGCATAGATACAAACACAAATTATGTAGTATCAAGATTAGAAAGAATAACATATATACATTGGTCATCCTTCATATTTATTTCACATTATTTAAGTAAAATCATAAGTGTTTTGAACTTAGAAAAATAATCTTCAATGTAAGTAAAATCATTAGGACTTAAAGCCATTATCTGATTCCCAAGCCAGTGGGCTTGAATCACACTATGTTTACCAAATACCTTATTCAACTTATCTCAAGATTCATTAGGGTCATCAATTCCTAGAATATGAAACTATAAATCAAGAGAGATGGAAATTATGATTAGTCCACTATTTTTGTCACTTTTACTATCCCATTTGGATTTCTTTTCAACATCAGTGGGGGATTTTTCATTTCCCAAGGTAGTTTGGTACAATATTTTACTTCATAGTACATCCTCCATGTTGATGTTAGTGGTATCATTAGACAAGTACTTTTTCATTGGCATGTGTCTAGCATGTGGAAGTCATCAAAATCCTTATGTCCTTGAGTTTACTTTAGTTAAAGGAATTCATTAAAGTAAAAGTGTTTTTATTAGTAAGTTGAGTTATTTAAGGAAATTGCTAAAAGTAATTAACATGCAATCTAAGCATGTGAATCTTAAGTAAGTGTGAGAATTAATCTCAACCATCAATCAATTTGGAGATTAGAAATAGATTATAACTCATGATTATAAAAGCAAATCTAGGATGAAGGAGGAAAACACTTTTGATGAGAGATCAAAGTTAGAGACTTGCGTGAGATACTCTTGTGAGAGACCTGTGTTGAGTGAGTAGACACAGGAGACTTTTGGTGAGATGTCAAGGTTGGAGATAGAAAAGAAGGACGTTTTCTAGTCTGGAGAGTGTAGAAGTGAAGAATGACTTTTGCTAGTATGGAGAGTGTAGAAGCATAGGACTTTTTCTTACACATGAGTGAGGAGATATCATTGGTTGGGTGAAGATATTTCATCCAAGTATTGATGCAGAGAGGGTTTGATCATGAAGGACCATGATTCAATATATTGGATAGGTGGGGAAAGACATTCATCTACAGATCATACAGGTCAAGGAGAAGAGAGAGTACAGGCAGTCGTAGGTGGGTTTTAGGTGATAAAATCCACAGAAAATGGGTGCACCGTACGCATATTTTTGTACAGAGTTTATGTACATGTACATGGGTTTCATTGGAGACAGTTTTGTATGTACATGAGTTTTCAAAAGTACAATTGTGTACACCTTGAAAATCATGCTAGTACAGGGTCATAAAACAACACAAACATTGCTAGGCTTTTATGTAGTGTATATTCTCTTAGTGGTCCATTTTCGATGTTATGGGAGCCATGATTTGACCTTCATAAAAGTATCTTAAGAATTTGTTTCCCTCCAGGGATTTTCTAGGGGTTTATACCTGAAAATATTGGTGTATTCTATGTAACGTTCCCATCCACCCAGGATAGGCCATGCCACACAAAACTCTACTTTTTTTTATTTACAACTCCAATACCACTTTGTAATGTCCCCATTACCAACAAATCAACAAAATTTCTCAGATACCACATTATAGAATTCCTAGCCACCTATTGGGTTATGCCACTTAAATTTTGAACTAGGATACTAATTTAAATCATAAAAATAAGCTACAGTTGCATAGATTCATACAAAATAATAACATAAAATATGCATGCAACATGTTGATGTTTGGACAACATCTGGAAGACATTCTCTAAAGATAATAATTAATAATATAATTATTGACTATTAAATATAGTATATAATAAGTAAATGATAATAAAAAATAATTATTGATTATTCAAGGGATGCATCCTTTCATGGATGATAACCTTATGTTCCCTATATATGGAACACTCATCATTGTAATAATATATCGAATATATCTTATGTATTATATGAAGAAAACCAACATGGTATTAGAGAAGGATGAATCCTAACTTCATTACACTATGAGAAGGAGCATGGCAACCACTCCAATAGATATGGAACATGCTACTTCCATGCATTCCAAAAATATGTTCCACCAGTTATCACTATAGTTCTTCATTGAAAGACTGGCATCGACCACCTCCCTCCATTTTCTTTTAACAAATTCAATAGAAAAGACCTGGAATAAAAAAATTAAATATTGTGTGTCGTGATTGGCAGGCCTACCTGGCAATGAAAAATAATACCAGAATTCGCTCATTGTATTGTTCTACTTGATGTCTTCATTGTAATCTAAGCATCTTTCAGTGTTGGACGACAACCGATTTGAAGTCGAGAAATTGTTCAGCCTTTTAGTGTGTGTGTCCGACCAGAGACATTCCATAACCAACAGAAGTACTGCAGCCTAACGAGTTATAAGTATTTCCATCGCGACTTCAATTGAAGTTGAAAACTCAAAATATATAGAGCAGAAGAATTTTCTATAGTTGTAATAGAAAATGGAACCCAAGTTACAATATGTTCTGAATTTACAGGCATTTGGCGGAACTTTCTAAATTCAAAGTTCAAAGTTAGAATCTTCATTGAAGATCTCAATTCAGAGTGGAATCCCATTTGGAGCTACTGTTGAAGGTTCTTTAGCAATGGATTTTGGAAAGGTTGTTTGGACATATTGTCTTCTTGGATTGGTGGCTTTGCACTCCTATGTAGAGGCGACACTCGCAAATGCAAGAATCACATCTTTACCTAGATATATCATTACATAGGATATGTAAAACAATTAAGAATAAAATTTGGTTTGAAGAATATCTAGAGTTCCTTTCAAATCCATTCTATATTAGTGGAGAACCATATGCAGGAATCTATGTTCCAACTCTGGGGTCTGAAGTGGTTAAGGGAATTGAAGCTTGGGTAACACCTATTGTAAATTTTAAAGGCTACATGGTAGGAAATGGGGTCATAGACAATATATTTGATGGCAATGCACTTGTGCCAATTGTTCATGGAATGGTGCTTATATCAGGAGAACAATCTCAAGATGCGGTGGATTCTTGTAATGGAAAATATTATGACACAATTGATTCTATTTGTAATACTAAATTAGGGGCAATCAATCAGGAGATTTCCAAGACTCAACATTTATAACATTCTTGAGCCATGCTACCATGACCCTGAAATGAAAAAGGTTGATGAGAATATGGAAAGCATGCCTGAAAGTTTTAAGCGATTCAATCAGACCGACCGACCTTCTCAAGTAAGAACAAGGATGTTTGGTTGTGCTTGGCCAATGAGAACACTGGTTATAGAAGGGAATGTTCTAACATGTTCACAAATCAACAAAGTCCCTTACACTTGTTTGGTTAAATGATCAATCAATCAGGACAACAATTCATGCTCAAATGAACTTCAAATCAACATGGCATATAAAAAACGAAGGTACATTTGTGGGGTACAATGAGTCTTTGAATGCATACCAGATCCACATCCTTGGCCAGAGATAGATTGGGGTGAGTAGATATGTTACCTTTGAGGAGGAGGTAGACTTCAAGAGATTTAAAGGATCACACATGGAGATTGATAGTGAGGGACAAGAAGAGATGGTGCCTTCTCCCCCTCCCCCTCACCCACCAATAGTTCAGAGGGAGACAATTGAGCCTATTGATCAAATTGATTACATTGATCTTATAGCTCCAGTTGATGTTCCCAAAGATATTGCAGTAGGTTGAAAGAGACCTACAGGGTCTCGTCATACTCTGGAAGAGGAAGAAGGACATGTGTGGTACCTTCCGAGAGAGAAAGATACCTCAGAGATATTCGTGCTATGCCACAACTATGAGCCACATCATTCATTTTGAGCCTTCCTGTTATGAGGAGACAACTAGTCATCCCGTATGGAGAGATGTCATGATGGAGGAGTATCAATCCATCATGAAGAATGATGTGTGGGATATTGTTTCGAGACCTGAGGGGAAGTTTGTAGTGGCTTCCAAATGGATCTGCAAGATAAAAAACACACAGTTGACGTGAGCATCGAGAGGCACAAAACAATATTTGTTGCTAGAGGATTCTCTCAGGTGGAGGGAATAGATTATGACAAGACATTTTCTCCTGTTTCTCGATACACTTCTATCCGGATGATTATTTCCCCTGCAACATCCATGGGTTAGAGAGTACATCATATGTATGTAAAGACAACCTTTCTCAATGGAGAGATTGAGGAAGAAGTATACATCAAGAAACTCGATGGTTTCGTGATACATGAGAAGGAGTCTCATGTGTACAGGTTGAATATGGCCTTGTATGGATTCAATCAACCAGCTCGAGCTTGGTATGAAAGGATTGATAGACACCTGATGATTTTTTGGCTTCAACAAAAGTGTTGTTGATCCTAGCATGTACTACAAGACTATTAATGGTGAGTCCCTGATTTTGGTCGTCTATGTTGGTGATCTATTCCTCACTGATATAATGAGCCTTATTGTTGAATGCAAGTATGCATTGGCCTCTAAGTTTGAGATGAAGGAACTTGGTATGATGCACTACTTCTCGACACTAGAGGTGTGGCAGAGAACTGATGAGATCTTCCTAAGTCAGGGGAAGTACACAGTTAATATATTGAAGAAGTTTGAGATACTAAACTTAAAGCCCGTGTCTACACCAATGATGATGAATCTGAAGAAACTAAGTGTGTCTTCTTTCGATTAAAAAAAATGATTTGAATTTGTAGATATAGTTGATTGGATAATTGATGTATCTAGTTAACACTAGACCAAATATTTATTATGCAGCGAGTGCACTTAGCCAATTTATAAGTCAGTTGAGATAGACACACTAGATTGTTGTGAAGCATGTGTTGAGATACCTATGAGGCACAGTTGGACATAGTGTAATATATACTTCCAGTATTGATATGATGTGGAAGGAATATATTGACTTTGATTGGGCAGTGATCGCAGTTCAAAAAAAGAGCACCTCCAAGTGTTGTTTCACTTTGGGATCTTCCATGGTTTCCTGGTGTAGCAGGAAACAAACTTATGTGGATTTGAGCGCAATGGAAGCAGAGTACATTGCATTAAGTATTTTAGTCTATGAAGCAGTGTGAGTTATCAAGATCCATGCAGATTTATCCGAACATGTGTTGGATTCCACCATTATTCATTATGGTAACCAAAGTTGTGTGAAAATCTCTGATAATCCAGTGTTTCATGAAAAATTGAACCACATTGAGATCAAGTACCATTACATTCGAGACATGGTGCAGAGGAAGGAATTATTGGTGCAGTACCTTCTTACATATGAGTAGGTTGTTGATGTTCTTACCAAACTAGGATGAAGTTCAAGTACTTTCGTGACAGACTTGGCATGGCAGAGAATACCTCCCTCGTTGAGAGGGAGTGTTTATGTTTGCATCTTCTTGAGACAATCTCTAGATCGTACTCCTCTGTGACTGAGTTGATTTGATCTATGATGACACTTATCTAAGAAGGGATAAGTGGGGAACTTATTTGAGAAGGGATAAGTGTGGTTGGGCTTATAAACCAATGTCCCATGTGGAGTGGACATGAGGATATGTCAAGGGAGTTGACCCTTGACGTCACACACTATGGGACTTGACCCTAGTGTTTCTAGAGGGTGTAGCCTCTAGAAGTCCACATGGAGTTCCATGTCTGACAAACTTTCTCCAGATCGTACTCCTCTGTGAATTGAGTTGATTTGATCTGTGAGGACACTTATTTGAGAAGGGATAAGTGAATTTGGGCTTATATCCCATTGTCCCATGTGGAGAGAACATGAGGACATGTCAAGGGATTTGACCCTTGATGTCACACTTTATGGTAGTTGACCATAGTGTTTCTAGAGGGTATAGCCTCTAGAAGTCTACATGGAAGTGCCATGTGTGGCAAATATTTTTCTATTATGGTGGTTTTGTACCACTGGAAGAGACTGCATGTCTCTGGACAGTAGTTGTGTACTACTATGGAAATATACCTCCCTATCTAATAGGGAGTGTTGATGTTTCAACATCGAGAATAACTTCTCCTATATTGGGCTACAGACCAAGGGAGATAAGATACATTTATCACAAAGGTAAAATTGTGGTAAATGGGCCCAGACGTAGTCCTTCTTTGATCATGAAAAAGAATAATATGGACTTGAGGTGCTTGAAGTATTTTCCATGTATCAATTAGCATCAGGATGACATTCACTCATAGGTGTGTACACGTGGTGAAATATCCCGGTGTGGTCTTTGTCCTAGTCATGGTGATTTGACAAGGAATGATAAAGACTCAAAATGCTATATGTTATTACATGCAGACCCAAAGTGAGCCTAATATTAGAGAGAGTTAATTGGATCAGAGGGAGAATTGCAGAAGGAGTTTATTCTCGGTTCATATGGGAGAGATATGTCTCCCAAGACTGGCAGACAAGTGTCATGAATCTAGGGTGAAGTTTTTATACTTCAAAGACAAGCTTGTCAGGTTGTAGAATGTCTTCCCTATAGAGAGGGAATGTTGATGTTTGGACAACATCAGGATGTTTGGACAACATCGGGAAGACATTCTTTAAAGATAATAATTAATAATATAAGTATTGATTATTAAATATAGTATATAATAAGTAAATGATAATAATAAATAATTATTGATTATTCAAGGGACACATCCTTTCATGGATGGTAACCTTATGTTCCCTATATATGGAACTCTCATCATTTTAATAATATATCTAATATCTCTCATATATTACATGATTAAAATCCAACACAACATATGAAGGAAAACCCATGAAAACAAATGCATAAATATTAACGCAACACTTGAATTAACACACAATTAAATTACTAAAATGTTTTGCATGTGAACAAAGTTGAGTAGAATAACAATAATAATTTATAAATAGCATTATCAAAGAGATTCCATAGTAGAAGACACATAATTATACAAAAATTAAATAAAATAAGCACATGAAAGACACTTATCTCATGAAATAAACACCAACTTCATGCAGACCTTCCATGTTCCTCCCGGCCTTAGACGAAATAGCTCATAACTATCAGCAGTGGATCACCCATGAACTGGGGATAAATTCCACCTAGGTAAAAGATTTCTAACCAAGCTAAAGTCTCTTTGAAAATATACAACTCAAACACGAGTTCCAACTCAAACTAATATCCTACAATCCCTCATTTCCCACATGCTTTCTGCACCCCAAGAAGTGTGCCCCTTCTCTACTCAACAGTCCTTCGGTTTCCCTACTTCGCTTTTGGGGCTTCAACAATAGGTCGAAAAAGAAGTCTCAAATCCCTGCAGTTGTAGTTTGGCACCTTGGGAAATCAATTCCCAACAATTCTCTCACTTGGAGAGAATTATCATAGGCCTGGAAACATGCTTCTTTAGTGTCCTATGACCAATCCTCTCAAGGATTTCAAATGACCCACAATAATGAGCTTCTAGTTTTGAGCAATTTGCTAATTTCAGTGAACTTCTCTTGGAATTTAATTTTAAAAAGACACGGTCACCCACTTTTAACTCTTTGTGAGTTCTTCCATTATCAACATAACTTTTTTTCATGTCATGGGAAACCTTTAAATTATGTTTTATTCTCACCATCTTCTCTTCCATTTCGCTAAGTAATTCTGGTCCAACCAATGTTATGTCTGTTGGGTTGTCCCAACTCACTCATGTGTTGCATTTTCTTCCATAAAGCTCCTCAAATGGGCTTATCTTTGGAGATGCTTGATACCCATTTTTATAAGAAAACTCCATTAAATGCAAATAATCCTCCCATTTGGATGGTTTATCCATCACATACATCATCAACATATCTTCAATCACTTGATTCACCCTATCTATTTTCCCATCTAACTTTGTATGATAGGTTATGCTAAAGTTAATATTGGTCCTAAATCCTTTGAATAATCCTTTTCAAAAATTTGATGTAAATTTTGGATATCTATCAAAGACAATTACCTTGGGTATACCATGTAATCATTCAATTTCTCTCATATCAATATCAACAATGTTGGTTGCATTGTGAGTGAGCTTTACTGGAATAAAGTGGGCAGCCTTAGTAAGATTATCCAACACCACCATGATGGAATCATGTTGTTTGGTTGTTTTTTGGAAGCTTGGTGATGAAATCCATTGTTACAACTTCCCATTTCCACTTAGGAATGGGTACTGGTTGTAGCATACCACCTGGGTGTCTGTGCTCAACTTTGACTTTTTGACATTCCAAACACTTGGCAACAAAATCATCAACCTATTTCTTCATACCTAGCTAATAATATTGGCTCTTGAAAACTTTACTAGTCTTCCGGTAACCTGGGTGTCTAGCATAAGGAGCATTATGCATTTATTTTAATATCATGTTTTTCAATTCCTAATAATTTGGCACATAAATTATTCCTTTGTACAAAATAATTTCCTCCTATTTTAACTCGAAATTCTCAATTTTCTACTGCAAAATACCTTGTTGTAGTTTTTTCTTTATCTTCATGTACTATAGATTTGATTTTGTATCCTCTAAAATTGTTTCTTTCAACTTGGATGTGTACATGCTAATGGTTGTAACATACATCTCATGCACTCTTTAACTGAGTGCATCAACCACCTTGTCATCCTTACTCTTGATGTGCTTTATATCAAAGTCATATTCACTAAGGAATTCTAGCCACCTGCTTTTCCTGACATTTAGAGATGGATGCCCAAATAAATATTTTAGACCAATATGGTTTGTCCTCAACTTGAATATATTCCCCATGAGGTAGTGCCTCCACATCTTCAAGGCATGCACTATGGATTTTAATTCAAAATCATAAGTAGCATAGTGTCTTTCATGTTCCTTTAATTTTCTTGATTTGTAGCACACCACATGTCCATTCTAACTAAGAACTCCAACAACTCCTTCTTTACATGCACATGTGCATACAATTAAGTCTTCATTTGGATCCACAATCCTTAATATTGGGGAACTATTCAACAAATACTTCAAGTGTTGGAAACTTCTTTCACAATCTAATGTCCACTCAAACTTTACACCCTCGTTTTGCAAGGAAGTGATTGGGTGTGCAATCTTTGAGAATCCTTCAATAAATATTTTGTAGTAACTTGCAAATAACATAAATGATCTCACCTCAGATACAATCCTTGGCATTGGAAACCCTTCAATGGATTTTATCTTCTTTGGTTCCACTTCTATCCCTTTCTTTGAAATAATATTCCCCAAGTAATGTCTCCTCCTCTGGTAGAATGACCACTTGATATAATTTGCAAATAGTTGATGTTCTCTCAATACATGAAGCACCATGCTCAAGTGTTTCTCGCGTTCTTCTTCAGATCTTGAGTATATAAGAATTTCATCTAAGAAGACAATGAAAAACTTATCTAAGTAAACCCTGAAAAATACCATTCATTAAACACATGAAGATGACCGATGCATTTGATAACCCAAATGGCACCACTATGAACTCATAATGGCCATACCTGGTTCTGAAGGTAGTCGTGCTAATTTCCTCTTCCTTAATTCTTACTTGATGATATACTAACCTGAGATCAATCTTTGAGAATACTTTAACATATTTCATCTGATCGAAGAGATCATATATCCTTGGCAAAGGGTACTTTTTATTCATAGTTAACTTATTCAACTACCTAAAGTCAATGCAAATCCTCAAGGTTCCAACCTTTTTCTTCAATATTTGTTTTGGGGCATTGTTGGCCCTTGACCAAGTTTTGGAAGACTATTGGTCATATTGACCTATTTTGGGACTTCGACGACCTTTCGAAGGAGGAGTGCAAGACGAAGCAGAGATCACGGGATCTCGATCCCTTTTTGGGCTTTTGGGAATATGTAATGGGATTGGGATGTTAGCCCATGGGTTTACCCATGCTTAGGCCTAGATTGTAAAGTATAAATAGATGTCTAGGAAATATAAGAAATAAACGATCGGCAGGTTGATGAGCTAAGTGCTAGATCTATGTGATTGAAATGTCTGTGTGACACTTGCAGAGCTAAGTGCAAGTCGTTGTAAGAAGTTGAGGAAGGATTTGTGATGTAACGCAAGGAAGACGGATCTAGTGAGCTATGCAGATCCTCTTTCTTATGTGAAGTAGGGTTTTGATGGCTCTGTGCTTGTAACCTATTGACTAAAGACAATAAAGAAGAATATTTTGTGGACGTAGCCCCAGGGTGGGGGTGAACCATGTAAACGTTGTGTTGTCTTTCTTTGTTCTGGTCTTAATGTGTTTATGTCTTCTTTTGCTAAGTGCTTAGAGATAATTAGATATATATTCTTATTCTTAGTGCTAATAATGTATGAGAATGTTAGATCTAATCTATATGAATGTGTTGAGTGCCTGATCTGCTAGATCTGACCTATGTATTGACGTTAAGTGCTTAAATATATTAGATCAGTTTAAATGTTGTGAAGATCTTTTTTATCAGCGAAGTAGTTATTGATTGCATATTTTGGGTGATCTATTAAGTTGTATAATCACATATCTATGTCCCAGCTAAGGTTGCAGACACTTGATTCCTAAAACCACCCCTGCCTCTACCTTGGGTGAGACTTCATATGCTTTGCAGGTGTTGCTGAAAGGTTCGGTAGCTAGGGTTTTGTTGGTGCATTGTTGTAGCATTGAACCCTGGGTATGCCCCTGTGCCAACAAATGGTTTCGTTGCTAGGACCTGAAACTGTGATTGTTGGGAACTGAAGTAAAAAAAATAGAAGCTATGTGCATAGATTTACTTCTGAAATACACAGTATCGGACCTAAAATTGTGATTGTTAGGAACTGAGGAAGAAGAAACTTTTTGCAAAGATTCGATCTGAAAGTGTGAAATCTCTATGAATAGATATGTTTCCCTAGTGCACAACATTTTACTTGACTTGTGAAGCTTTGTGCCAAGAGGAAGGTCAGATATGAAGAAAATAAGTTTGATCCGAAGAAAAGAGGTAAGATATGTAAGCTTTGTGCTCTGTAAAAGTAAGATAAGTGAATTGTTTTTTGTTTTTAGAGTATGGATCTAGGTATGTTTGATAGATTTTGTCCTAGCTTAAAAACTAGGGAATTAATAGATGAAATAATGTTTGATATGAATATATATGATAAGAATAGTGAAATATATGTTATACCTATGCATAGAAAGAATGTTTGGACTAACAAGTGTATGCTGGACCTTAGAAAGAGTTTTTTGCAGGTTAGCCAGCACAATCGTAGCGCGCAGTACAGGAAAAGTTGTGGATCATTTAAAAGAAAGAGAGGATTAACCCTATGTTACAGTTGCAAAAGACCGGAACATCTTGCTAAGGAATTCCCTGGGAAAAGACCCAGTTTCCTTTGTTGTAAAGCTATGGGCCATGAAGTATTGGATTTCCCTAGAATTATTGCTAATCTTGAAAGAATGAATTTGAATCAAGAAAACCCTAAGGCGTATCCAAAAATAGAAAAACCTTAGAAAGAATCCAAGAAAATATTGCTACAGATGAAAGAAACCTTGAATGACCATTGACATGTTAGGTTATCAGAGATCTTTAAAGAAAAATAATACCTTAAAACAAGGATAGGAGACTTCAACATTGACTGTTCTCTAGACGAGGAAACACGGATGAATATAATGACAGAGAGAACTTGAAAAGATATAGGAAAGCCTGCTATGACCCCCTCATTAGGAGGAATAGGGTTATTCAGAGGAAAGTTGATAAACCTGTGTGGAAGGCTTGCCCAGATACCTATGAATGTCAAATGGAACTTTGACAGAGGAAGATTTTGAGATTATTAAATTTGTTGAAGACAACGCCCTGTTTACCATGTTAATAGGAAAACCTTGGATTGATAGAGATCAAGTCAGATGAAAGGAAGAAGAAGAAGTCTTGGAGCAGAAGAAACATGATTTAAAATATTTCATGATCAAAAGATCACACACTTGATTGAAGAACAAGAGAGAAGATTGAAGCTATTCAACGCTAGCAACCCAGATGTCGAAGATGCAAGAAAATTAGAGGATCCAAAGAAGATTGAAGTACCTATTCCAGACAAAGAAGAAGTATTATCGCAGAACCTTAGGGAAGAATATCAACAAAGCGAAGTGACTAAGACCATAGAAGATAAGAATAAAAATGGAAAATGAACTACTGAGGCGAAGCTCACTGGAA
Organism: Picea engelmannii; assembly: GCA_009831015.1. Taxonomy (NCBI): domain Eukaryota; kingdom Viridiplantae; phylum Streptophyta; class Pinopsida; order Pinales; family Pinaceae; genus Picea; species Picea engelmannii. The sequence goes on along the minus strand of ML884342.1, from coordinate 14,821 downwards.
ACAAGGCTAGAAAGAAAAGTAAGAAGATAGATAAGTTTGAAAAGTTACAGAAGGTTCCAGAAAGAACTTCGCAGATAGAAAATTTTCAGAGTTGGAGCTTCGTCAGGATATCAGAACAGTGACACATGGCACTTCTCCATGGTGAAGCAATATAGTCATTGGGATTGATATATCCATTCGACTGTCGCTCTGAATAGGTTAGAAATCATTTATAGCTTGACACCAGACAATTGGACCACGTCATAATGGATAGAACAAGAGTTAATGAGGCTTCATACCCATTACAAGTGAATTGTTTCCGAGTTAACTACTTATCCCGTTGTGCCATGCACAGAGAACACTTTTTCTAACTGAGAATTTGAATCCCGCAGACTAAGCAAATTGTATATAGTGATCATTACGCTCTTGTTGTTTATTCTCGTACAGTGTCTGAGATAATTGTGACCCCAATAAATTTTAATCCCGAGCACGTATGTCTGACGAGCTCACTGCAGTTGAAGAATCAATAACGGAAGTTATCCTTGAATTGATGACTGAAAGAGTCATGTCAGAGAGAGGAGTGTCTACAGGTGTACAAGCATCTTCGATGAGAGGGCATATGACCTCCTCATCGACTACTTGAGCTGGACCATCCCGACTAGTATATGAAAAGTGAACTGAGCATAGGGATGATCTCGTGAATGCTAAGTTAATACTGAGTATACTACCCACCTATATACCCCCTCTAAGCGGTGCGATAAATCGTGACAGTGTGCCCAGAGACTTTGAGTATGCCTTTGTCACTGTGTACCTTTTGAATGGGATACACACAATTCACGCAGATCAAGAAAATATTGTAGCATTGAAGTTTATTGAATTCAACCTCGGCGATAGGAAGGTATATAGCATGATCACCCCACATAAGTACCTGACCAGAAAAAAAGGAAATAATTCAAAGATAATTCCTCAATCTTGGACCATGAACCTTGTGTAGTCCACACTTCTCAACGTCATGAAGATACCACACTTCGAAACACACCAAGAGGTGAATGCATGCGTCAAACTGTTGTTCTCTTGTTACCATGGTGGATACTTGTGGTTAAACCACCGAATCATAGTGGATCTGATCTTGATCAATCAGATCATAGGGCTGAGTATCCAATGATTTGACCCACAAGATTTCTACCTCGGAAAGACCATGGATCGCGCATTAGCTCAAAGGATAAAGGAAACTTACGGAGATTTCGAGAAGGGAATGAGAGGCTACAAGGTAGATTCTATCCAAAGTGGTGTAGTGTGTCTGGCCTACCAATTGATCGAAGGAAAGTTGGTTTGAAAGAATCGACCCACCCAAGTCACGGGGTTCATAGTTGACCTCACAAGGAATTGCACAGAAGGACTTCAAATGAATTGGGTATAGTACCTAGTGAACCAATTAGAACTTGACTACAGAGAATCCCAGGATCAAGGGTATGAATTTCACTTCATCTAGCTATTGATCCTGATCGCTTTCATCACCTGTGAGATGTCATAAGGTCGGACCTTCCCAGACATCGAGCCCTTTGAACCTCTGGCCATGAAGTTCAGTACACTTTGGTACTCGAACGACATGAATAATAAATGGAAGTATCCAGTCCGAGCCTCGTATGATCCCGAATACCCTCCACAGGTTTCGACCTTTAATGAAGTTCAGCGTGAACCTCCATTTTATTTACATCACAGCGCGTGAAGATGGACATAAACAACAGCTGCAATCATACTACAAGTTGACGGAGGATGACTTGGAAGAAATTACCAAGGAATGGTTGATGGACCTCCTTGTTTCAGTAGCCCCTACTGAGATGTCTGATGTTGACAACCCGGAAACTGTGTAGGATACACCCGGACCTAGAAAGACAAAGAAGACTGAAGAGGTTTAGGATATAAACAGTACCTCAACCAAGACTGCTTCCATCTCACCTGAGCAAGGAGGTGATGGCAGAGAGATAGATGGTGCAGAAGTTGAATAGAAGAAAGGCGAGGTTACAACTCCTAGAGATGAGGAGGACCCATCAAAGAAAAGGAAGGTTTCCCCCTGTTACACATCCAAATCACTCAACTGGATGAGTGTCGCACATACCTCTCACTTGTCGCAAGTGTCGCAACTCCTATACAACTTGTCGCAAAGGTCACAAGTTGGTTATAAGGGTGTCGTAAATACTGTTGGATCATGTCACC
>WSFP011493652.1:0-14558 GCA_009831015.1 Picea engelmannii | reverse complement strand
TTATGTGATTGCTTCACTACTCTACCTTTGGTCTTAATGAAAACAAATGAATCTAGAACTGTAGATGCATTAGAATTAGAAGGGGTGAATTTCCCCAAACCAAGATCTCCTAGAGGGAAATGCCCCCCTGTGATGGATGTGCCAAGGGTGTTGCACATATTTTTAGGATAGGAAGTCCCAATATCCATGGGTTCTGAACCTCTAGCTTCTTCTTCTGTTTTCTTCTCTTCTTTCTCGTTTCCTCTTCCTCCTTCTTCATGGATTCTTCTTCTTGGGCCAATCTCGAGTCATCAATACTTTTTGTTTTTTCAACCTCCTTTTGTCATCTTAAAGCTTCAACCTCTTTTTCTTTTCTACCTTTAGATTCTACTGCTACTACTACTTCTTTGTCTCTAGTTTCTTCTCCAGTCTCTCCTTTTCCATTTGCTTCTTTTATTTATCCTTGCCTACTCTGGTGTTTCTACCCAATCTGAAAGTAACCTCATCCAAGGATTAGGCTCTTCTATAGATTTCTTCCTCCTTCCATACTTCATCTTGGTATGGCCATCTATATGTGTAAGCATGGCAGTGGCTACTGATGATGTTTAGTGGAATTTGCCTTCTGAATCTTTCATCGCAAAAGTGGAATGTGGTTATGGATTCAAATTCCACTACTACTTCTTTCACATATTTAAATCCATAGGCCCCTATTTGGAACAACAACATGGGCCACATAACTTTCTTATCACGAGAAAGTGATGAACCTACCCCATGCATGAATGTATGATAAGCTACCCCTTGTAAGGCTAGCTTATCAGGAATGAAATTGGGTAACATATGTGGTGCTTTAATGGCTCTAAAGCAGATCTTTTTGTAGTGAATTTTTAAACGATGTTCTTACAAGAAACAACAATAAACATGAATCTATGCTTCATTGGGATACCATTGCTAACCCATTCTGAGAAAGTTATTTACTACAAAAGTGATATCCAACAAATAGGAGGACATGAAGGAGGTTGGAGGGATGCCTAGGGCCACGTGTTTGTCCTTGGAGATGGATTGGGCCAAGGATAATGAAAGTATGGAGGCCTAATTAAAGATTAAGCTATTTTGGGTAGTTGTGTGGATCAATGGCATCTAATATTATTTACACTGTGTTGTGTCTTCCTCCCCATACAGTATGTTGATCATAGACATTGTGATATTCTAGGGTGCTCATAAATACCTTGCGGGGTAAGCTCCCAACCTTCTGGCCCTTAATTCCTAGGGATTGACCCACCAGCTTTTGAGAAGGTCCTGATAGTTCAATGAAAATTGTAGAATCCACTCCTCCATGAGGTTGAAAACTAGTTTGGAAAAATTGTAGTAGGCTTCCATATCCGATGGATGGAATGAGGTTATAACCTTCCTGGATGCATATTTGATTACTCTATTCTTAAGGTTTAGTTTGTTGATGATCCATGAAATGAATTTAGTGCATGATAGAACTGCTTGCCTATCTACAACCTTATGTAACCTTGATTTCTTAATTTGATGGTAGATTTCGGAGTCCAAGTCTACCTCACCAGACAAAAGAGGGAGCTATGGGTCAGTTTCCCCCTTAAACATCTTATACAACTCACCCCATTTGTAAGTAGTACATGCATCTATATTGCATAGAGTGTCTCCATACACAAGTCCTGAGAAACCCACTTCCATGTCAAGCTATACTACTTCTTCTCAATTTGGACTTAGTTCAATCATAGGTTCTTGCTACTTCCTTTATCTTTTTGACACCATCTCCAGATCCTATGATTCATCCATTTCAACAACATAGTACATTCATGAGTTAGAGGAAACATCAAAGTAAAATGATCAACTTGATGGAAAATTCAATTTTTAAAATAAAATAGAGGGGACAAGACTCTATGAGAAGTGGTTTCATGAACCATATCCTTTGGTGTTGGGTATTCTAGGGATATTTCAAATACTTCGACTAGAAATTCCACTTTGTATCCATTGTTGATATTCTAGATCAAACTTTGTAGGTTTTGGCTCAAACGTAACGATAATGATGAGAAAAAACCATGTTAAGTAGATAAAAGCAGTGAATGAATAACCCATAACCCATATCATATTTTACATTTCTCTTCTCTTTTCATAGTTGAGGGTTTGAGGAGTTTGCAAAAATACTTCACACTACATGGGTGGAATTTAGGAGAACTCTTGAAAAGATTAGGGCAAGTTCATAATGATTTATGTCATGGATGGAAGATAGACCTCCCTTAAAAGGGAGTAATTTTCAGATTGACCTCAAAATTAAAATGAAATTGCAACTTCGTGTTTGGGTTGCTTTTCTCAATTTCAATATCATTTTGGTACACTTCCTTAGTTTGGTGCGGGGGTTCAACCTCAATAACCAATGAAAAAAAACTTATCCAATTTTTGACTTGGTCCCTACTTCTTAGATTTATGATTCAAAAGAACTCTAATAGGGATGCAACCTAGGGATGACCTTTCCTGATTGTTCCCCTTCCTCACCCTTTAGATGGTCATGTGAGAATGCTACTCACCTCCCTTACTCCATTTGGTTTTGACAATAAGAAAATTGTATGGTTAAATAGGATGTGAGGGTTTCTCCTTGCATAGTGATTGTAAACATAGACCCTAAATTCGATTTCAAGAGCCCCTTTTATTTTTGTGGCTACAACAATTTTCTTAGCGGGGTTGGTCTAGGGTTCATTTGAATTGTCTCTTCTTCTTTTTTTGTTTGTGTTTGTGTGTTAAAACACGAGAGTTTTAGTTATGGTCATGATTTTTTATTATTTATTAGATGGAAAACAAAAAACAAGAAAAACCTCAATGACGAATGATATCTAGAAGGCAAAGTAAGGAAATATTCCGTTGGGAGGTGCAATGCTTACCTAGAATACTGGACACGTGGTAAGAGCCAAGCATGTGGTTGAAGTTGGGTCCTGGCCTCTTTAATTGCAAGTAGCACAAGGGGATCTTTACTATGCTTGATCTTGGTCAATGATTAGTGTGCTTCAATGATATTAGTGAAAAATATAATGAATAATAAAATACCTTTGATTAGGGGCGGCAAGTGTGAGGGGGATCCTCTATGATCTCGGAGGAACAACAATAGCCACGTTATCTTGGGGTATCAACACAACCTCTAACAACCTAGTTGAAACCTACTAATCCGGATTGGATCATTATATCATTAGTAATCTATCTCGATCCTTTTAGAGTGGAAACAAAATGGAGGAATCAACTTGCGGGGCCATTTTAGTGGCAGGTCCCAGTTTGTAGAATTGGGGTCCGAAACCTTCTATGGCCAATTTGAGGCATCAAACGACTTTTTCTGGGGTTAAAACATTCCTAGCATAGTTGAAACCTCGTGATTCTATTCCACAGATCGAGACCTTTCGAATGGTGCAAAAAGCACGTTAATTAGAGTTCGTATGCAAAAGTTATGCCTCCTGTAAGTTGACCTATCGTGTTGACCACCATGGTATGAGAGGATGCCACATCATCCCCCACCACTCATGCATATGGGGCTAACCATGTATGTAATTTTAAGAATATTCTAGAAGCTCCAAAGCCCTATCACAATTGAGGGTTAAGGAAGTAAAAATACTAACTCTAGATGACTATCAAGCTATGTCAAACCGGGCCACCAGAAGGTGAAGGGGTTCTATTCTTTTGCATTGTATTTTGTTCCATACTTGGAAAAAACATTTGAGAGTGGTATTTTGTGAGCACAACAGAGGAGGAGATATTTTGTTGCAGCCATATAGGCCACATGTCAAAGGCAACTCCATAGAGAGTGCCTCTTTCTTTGTACTTGCATCATTTCTTTACCAGAGAAAAGAGAGCAGAGAAGCGTCAGAGCAACCTCACCTTCTAGTTGGGTTTTCTCCCGTATTAGGTTTCCCAAGTCATATCTTGTGTTTATTTGTGAATGGTGTGAATGTGTTTTATTGTTCTCTAATTTTTCTGTGATTTTTCTATTTTATCAGTAACCAAAAATTCTGGAGATCTAAAGGAAATTAACCTTAATAGTAAAGATTTCAATATTTTATTAGATTTGTTGTGACGAACTATTCTAGTGGAATATCCACAATAGTTTACATATCATATTGGTATCAAAGCAGGTTTTTATATTGGATATTTGTGGGAAGTTGGAGGATCCAGGAATCAACTTAAAGAGAAGTCGTAGAAACCCTAGCCATGGCAGGCGAGTTTGTTCATAATAACCCTCGAGATCCAACAAAAGAGATATTTGAGCAGTGGGAAGCACAAGGTTCCAACATCAATCGCAATATGAACCTCCTCATGGAGGGTCTACCAAGTAAGCTTAGAGCGTTCAAAGATGAAGGAGGCTCTAACTCGGAGAACAAATTAGAGGGGGAATTGGAAGATTAGGAAGACTCAAGAAAGGGGTCACATAAAGAATCCAAGAACGAGCAGTCGAGTTTGAGTGTCGTGAACCCTTCAAAGTCCCTACTCGATATGGAAGCAAAAGTGGACATAAAATAATACCAAGGTGAGATCGACACATTAAAATTCAATCATTGGTTGCAACAATTAGGATTTTATTTTAATGTTCACCATATAAAGGAAGAGCATAAGATTTCATTTGCTATATTGAAGTTAGAGGGCCATGCTTTAACCTGGTGGGAAAGCCATATAGAAACACTTAGGCTGGAGGGTGATCTACCAACAAATAGGTGGGAGGACTTCAAAACCCTCATTAAGTCCCAATTTTACCCTATCAGGTATGTAAAGGACCAATGGATCTGATGGCACTACTTTAGGAAGAGGCAGGGGCAGAGTGTACATGAGTACACCATTGAGTTAAAAAAGATAGCCATCATGCTGTGTATCTCTCCCAAGAACCTGGATGTACTCCTCAAGTATCCGAGGGTTTACATAATCATATACGAAAGTAGGTGATGCTCTTCAAGTGAATGAAAGTGGATGATGCTTGTGTATAGGCACAATACCTAGAAAACATAGGCCAAAAGAAGGGTTAGCCAAGTGATTCGAAGTAGAAAGAGCACTAGGAAGCTTCGAAGGAGGAGAAGAAGAAGTGGAAAGGGGGGAAATATAGGAAGACAAATTCCACTGCACAACAAAGTAAAGATCCTAGAAACCATTGATATCATTTCAACATTGATGGCCAAACCAAGGAAAAATGTTGGAAACTACATCCAGAGCTGAACCCGAAGAATCGCAAGAAGGACAGAAAGAAAAAGAAACTTCTAGCCAAAGATTCAAGCAATCAGGTTGAAAGCAGTTCAGATGTCGATGACAACATTATCTGCACATCTGTGCAGAAGGAGGTGAATCTGAGTAGCCTTCATCACCATGAAGAGAAGGAGATTACCAAGCTCTTCCACATCAAGATTCAAGTCAAGAAGACCAAGATAGATGCTCTGCTTGACTCTATATCACAGAATAATCTCATAGCAATGTATCTATTCAACAAGATTGGATTGGAGGATAACAATCATCCTAGTCCATATCCATTAGGTTGGGTAAACAATGATGCATAGATAAAGGTAGTGAAGTAGTGTAAGTTTAAATTTGATATAAGTGTTGATTTTATTGATGAAGTGGAATTGGATGTAGTACCCCTTGATGTATGTGGGGTAGTGTTTGGAAGCACTTACATGTATATGAGGGATGAAATCTTTATGCGAAGATTCAACCAATACCAATTGTTGGCCCTTGACCAAGATTTGGGAGATTCTTGGTCATGTTGACCTATTTTGGACTTCGACAACCTGTCGAAGGAGGAGCACAAGACGAAGCAGAGATCGCGAGATCTAAACCCCTTTTTGGGTCCTTTTTGGGATGTGGGAATATGTAACGAGAATGGGATGTCGACCCATGGGTTTACCCATGTTTAGGCCTATTTTGTAATATACAAATAGGTTCTTAGGCTAGATAGAAGTAGTCATGCATCTATGTGGTGTTAGTATGCAAGTAGGCTAAGTGCTAAGATTTGGATCTGTGTGATCAGGACTTGTAAGGCTTTGTGCATACTGTGTGAAACTTGCAGAGTTAAGTGCAATTCATTGTGGCAAGACTGTGGAAGGCTTAGTGCTGGAACGCAAGGAAGAAGGTTCTATTGAGCTGCGCAGATCGTCTGTCCTATGCAGAGTAAGGGTTTTGAGGCTCTGTGCTTGTAACCGATTGACTGAAGACAATAAAGAAGAAGAGTTGGTGGTCGTAGCCCCAGTGTGGGGGTGAACCACGTAAATATTGTGTTGTTATGATTTGTGTCGATCTTAATGTGTTTATGACTCTCTAGCTAAGTGCTTTGATATATATAGATAGATCTGCTCATGCTTTGTGCTATGAATGTTAGATCTGACTTCTATGAATGTGCTTAGTTCTTGCTTCTGCTAAATCTAATACATCTGTTTGTGCTAAGTGCTTAACTACATTAGATCAGTGTGAATGATGTGATGCTCTGTTTTATCTGCGCTGTAGTTATTGGTTGAATATTGATGAACTATTGATGCTAAGTGCTCTGTTAAGTATTATAATCACATATCTGTGTCCCAGCTAAGGTTGCAGACACTTGAGTCCTGCAACCACCCCTGCCTCTACCTCGGGTGAGACTTCATTTGCTTCGCAGGTGTTGCCAAAAGGGCCAGTAGTTAGGGTTTTGTTGGTGCATTTTTGTAGAGTTGAACCTTGGGTCTGCCCCTGTGCCAACAAATGGTTCCGTTGCTGGGACCTGAAGCTATGATTGCTGGGAACTGAGAAAGAAGAAGCTCTGTGCAAAGATTCATCCGGAAGTTGTGAAATCTCTGTGCATAAATCTGTCACTCTGGTGCACAATATTCTACTTGATTTATAAGGCTCTGTGCTAAAATAAAGAAGCCTGATCTGAAGAAAAGAAGTCAGATCTAAAGGAGAGAAGCAAGATCTGAAAGCTTTTGTGCTCTAAGAAAGGTAAAAGTGAGAATTTCTGATTAAAAGAGGTAAGATCTGCAAGCTTTGTGCTTTGATAAAGGTAAGAATAGTGAAAAGTTTTAGATTTGAAAGCTTTGTGCTCTATCGAAGTAAGATAAGTGGAAATTTTTGTTTCTAAAGTATGGATCTAGGTATGTTTGATAGGTTATGTCCTAGATTGAAAACTAGAGCACTAATAGATGAAAGAAGGCTTGATATGAGTAGATCTGATAAGAATAGTGAAAGATATGTTATACCTATGCATAGAAATAATGTTTGGACTAACAAATGGATGCAGGATCCTAGAAAGAATGTTTTGCAGGTTAGCTACCATGATCCTAGTGCGCAGTACCGGAAAGGCTGGGGATCATTTAAAATAAAGAGAGGATTAACCCTCTATTATAGTTCCAAAAGACCGGGATATCTTGTTAAGGAATGCCTTGGAAAAAGACCTAGTTGTCTTTGTTGTAAAGCTATGGACCATGAAGTGTTGGATTGCCCTAGAATGATTGTTAAGCTGGAAGAAATGAATCTGAATAAAGAAAACCCTAAGGCAGATCCAAAAATGGTAGAATCCTAGGAAGAATCAGAGAAAGTATTGTTGCAAATAAACAAAACCTTGAATGACCATCGACATGTCAGACTATCAAAGATCTTCAAGGAAAAAGAATGCATTAAAGTAAGAATAGGAAACTTTGACATTGATTGTGTTTCGGATGAAGAAACACGGGTGAATATCATGACAGAAAGAACTTGGGAAGCCATAGGGAAGCTTGCTATGATCCCTTCATTAGGAGGAATATGACTATTCATAGGAAAGTTGATAAACCTATGTGGGAAGCTCGCCCGCATACCTATGAATGCTAATGGAACTTCGACAGAAGAAGATTTCGAGATTATTATATTTATTGAAGACATTGCCTCATTTACCGTGCTACTAGGAAAACCTTGGATTGATAGAGATCAAGCCAGAGGAAAGGAAGAAGAAGAAGTTTTGGAATAGAAGAAACAAGAGTTAAAAGATTTCATGACTAGAAGGATCGTACACTTGATTGCAGAACATGAGAATAGATCGAAGTTATTTATCACTAGAGGCCTAGATGTTGAAGCTGCAAGAACATTAGAAGACCAACATAAGACTAAAGTACTTATCCCAGACAAAGAAGAAGTATCTCCCTCTAATCTTCATAAATAATTTCTACAGCGTGAAGTAACTATGTTAAGAGAAGATAAGAACCAGAATGGAAAAAGGCATACTGAGATGAAGCTCACTGGAAAGAAGGCTAGAAAGATAAGTAATAAGAGGGCTAAGATTTAAAAGTTACACAAAGTTCTAGAGGGGACCTGACAGAAGGAAAATTTACAAAATTGGAGCTTTGTCGGGATATCAGAACATCGACACATGGCACTTCGCCATGACGAAGCAATATAGCCATTGGGGAACATTATAACCATTAGATCAATGCTCTGAACAAATAGAGAGCCATTTATGGCCAGCCATCTCGCCATCCAACTGTTGAGACCATGCCATAACGAATAGAACCAAGTTAATGAAGACCTCATACCCGTTGCAAGCAACCCGTTGTCGAGTTACCTATTTATCCCACCGCGCCACGCACCGAGAACACTTTTTCTAATTGAAAATTTGAGTCCGCAGACTACGTTGAGTTTATACCATGATCATCATGCTTCTGCTCTCTCTCTCGTTATTGTGTCTAATCTACCCCGTGCACTTGAGATTGGTAACCCTGAGCGTGTATGTCGAACGAGTTGAGCACTGTAGAAAGAGTTGTTAAGGAATTTTTGATCGACTTGATGACTGAAAGAGTCATGTCGATGCCTACAGGTATACAAGCATCATCCATAAGAGGACTGCCAACTTCTCCATCCACTGTTCGAGTCGGACCATCCCGACCATCCGATGAGAAGCGAACCAAGCACAGGGATGACCTTGCGAATGCTAAGATGATTCTGAGCATCTTACCCACCTATATACCACCTCTGAGCGGTGTTGTAAACCGCGACAACGTACCTAGAGATTTCGAGTACGCCTTGGTCACTGCGTACCTCCCAAAGGGGATACGCGTAGTTTGTGCAGACCAAGATAAGATTTCAGCGTTGAAGTTTAGCGACTTCAATCTCGGCGACTGAAAAGTTTACAACATGTTAGCCCCACATAAGTACTTGACTAAAACTAAAGGGAAGAATTCGAAGATTGTCCCTCAATCATGGACCCACAACCTCGCGCAGTCCACCCTGCTGAATGTTATGAAGATTCCGCATTTCAGACGACACCAGGAGGTGAATGCATGTGTCAAATTGTTGTTGTCTTGTTACCATGGAGGTTATATATGGTTAAATCATCGCATAAAAGTGGATCTGACATTGATAAATCGTATCACCGGGCTTAGTATGCAAGTACCCGACCCACAGGATTTCTATCATGGAAAAGCCATGGACCGCGCTCTCACCCAAAGGATCAGAGACACTTATGTCGATGTCGAGAAAGGAACGCGAGGCTACAAGGTAGCTTCTATCCAGAGTGGTGCAGTGCACCTCGTCTGTCAGATGATTGCAGAGAAGTTAGTACGCAAGAACATACCCACCCAAGTGACTAGTTTTGTAGTCGAACTTGCAGGGAAGTGCGTGGAGGGCCTACAAATGAATTGGGTGAAGTACCTGGTAAACCAATTAGAACATGACTGCAGAGAAGCGCAAGATCAAGGGTATGAATTCCACTTCAGCTGGCTATTGATCCTGATCACTTTCATTGCCTGGGATATGTCGGAAGGTGCAACCTTCCTAGACATTGATCCCTTTCAACCATTGGTTGTGAGGTTCAACACACTGTGGTATTCAGGCGACATGAATAAACAGTGGCAGTCCAATGTTGTATTTCACGCATATTACAACCAGTTGAAGGTATATATATAGTCTGAGCCTCGCATGACACTGAATACTTTACACAGGTTCAGGCCGTTGATGAAGTTCAACGCGGAACGCCATTTCATTTACATCACAACGTGTGCTGATGAGCACAAGCAACAACTTCAGTCCTACTACAAGCTAATGAAGGTGGACTTGGAGGAGATCACCAAGGACTGGTCGACAGACCTCCTCATTCCAATAGACCCTATAGAGATATCCGATATAGACAGTCTAGAAACTGTGCAGGATACACCCAGACCTAGCAGGACCAAGAAAACTGAAGAGGTTTAGGATTTAGACAGTGCATCTATGAAGACTGCTTCCATCTCACCATAGCAAGGAGGTGATGGTGGAGAGATAGATGGTGCAAAATTTGAAAATAAGAAAGGCAAGGTTACACTTCCTAGAGATGAGGAGGACCCCTCGAAGAAAAGGAAGGTTTCCCCCCCGAATCCTTCCTCCCAAAAGAAATCAAAAGCTTCTATGAAAAAAATGCAGACTATCCTCACCTCAGATGACTTCGATTTCATTATAGAGACCCTGAATGATGTTCTCTGGAGATAGCAGAAAAAAAGAGGCTAAGTAGGAAGAGATGTACAATAGAATCGAGATTGAGCTCCAAGGAGTGCAGTAAGCACTACAGTCCAGTCGCGCAGTCCCCACTATGCCTATGTCACCAGGAACACCAGAACTGGGAGATGAGCCAGCTCAACTCCACCGAATCGCTGAGACAGTTGAAGCTCGCCTTCGACGAGCATAGGAAGAAACAACGCAAGCCACCTAGGCTTTGACACAAGTACAAGGAGTCCTTGTAGAGAAATGCAATACTGTAGAATGGGAGAAGCTTGATCTCCAGGAAAAGTTCGACAAAGAAAAAGCCCAACTACAGAATGAAAAGGAACAGTTGCTCATAGAGAAACTCGAAGTAAAAGAAATGGTCCACAGAGCACTTCGCTCTGTGACAGTCGTAGAAGTAAAGGCTGAAGAGAGAATTCCACAACAAATAGTACAACTTGAACAAGTGATCCAACAACTACAACAACACATAGAAGATTTGGAAGTACGCGCAGTACCTGAGACCCCTGAAGATGTAAGAGACCAAAGGGAAGCAATCGCCAGGAGTGAAGTTGAGAGAGTGAAGGCTCTTGCCAGAGAGTGCAAGTAGCTAAGTAACCACAGTGCCCAAACATATGAGAAGCTCGCTGAGAATCCATAATTAGAGGCACTGGAGTCCCAACTCCAGGAAGCAAAGTAGCACACAGAGATACTGCAGGCGCAGCTGAAGGCCCTGTCAGTTGTAGAAAGAATGAAGCGGTATCAAGAGAAGTGCATCGTCCAACAGTAGATCCATACGATTCAAAGCAAAGTGATGGAATTAACTCAATGACTTTAACCTGTGCAAGATAAGACCTATCAGTTGTTCACATAGGTCGAGAGCCAAGGAGCAGAGCTAGAGCAGGTTGTTAATGCAAAAGAACAACGTCTAGAAGGGTCAGTGAACGACGTCGTATTCCAGGGGTTCGTCGAGCAAGAGGTTGTAGCACAACAGCAAGTCGAAGCAACTCCAACCAAGCTTGAGGCATTCAAGGCAGAACTAGTCAGACTAGAGTGACTTGGGACGAGTCACAAGTGAGTGTTGGGGGCCTGTTGGCCCTTGACCAAGCTTTGGGAGATTCTTGGTCATGTTGACCTATTTTGGACTTCGATAGCTTGTCGAAGGAGGAGCGCAAGACAAAGCAGAGATCGCGAGATCTCGTCCCCTTTTTGGGATGTTGGAATATGTAACGGGAATGGGATGTCGGCCCATGGGTTTACCCATGTTTAGGCCTATTTTGTAATATATAAATAGGTGCTTAGGATAGATATATGTAGTCGTGCATCTATGTGATGTTAGTAGGCAAGTAGGCTAAGTTCCAAGATTTGGATCTGTGTGATCGGGACTTGTAAAGCTTTGTGCATACTATGTGAAACTTGCAGAGTTAAGTGCAAGTCATTGTAGCAAGACTGTGGAAGGCTTAGTGCTGGAACACAAGGAAGAAGGATATAGCGAGCTTCACAGATTGTCTGTCCTATGTGGAGTAAGGGTTTTGAGGCTCTATGCTTGTAACCGATTGATTGAAGACAATAAAGAAGAAGAGTTGGTGGACGTAGCCCCGGGGTGGGGGTGAACCACGTAAATATTGTGTTTGTATTCTTTGTGCTTATCTTAATGTGTTTATGACTCTCTAGCTAAGTGATTTGATATAGATAGATAGATCTTCTTCTTTTTGCTATGAATGTTAGATCTGACTTCTATGAATGTGCTTAGTGCTTTCTTCTGCTATATCTTATCCATCTGTCTATGCTAAGTGCTTAACTACATTAGATCAGTGTGAATGATGCAATGCTCTATTCTACCTACGCATTAGTTATTGGTTGAATATTGATGAACTATTATGCTAAGTGCTCTGTTAAGTATTATAATCACAGATTTGTGTCCTAGCTAAGGTTGCAAACACTTGAGTCCTGCAACCACCCCTGCCTCTACCTCGGGTGAGACTTCATTTTCTTCACAGGTGTTTCCGAAAGGGTCGGTAATTAGGGTTTTGTTGGTGCATTTTTGTAGCATTGAACCCTGGGTCTTCCCCTTTGCCAACATTGATTGATCAAGGATGGGAAGTCCTACATCATCAATGTGCATAAAAGCAAGTCAAAGATCTCACTGGTAAGTTCCAACCAATCCAAGAAGTTGATTAGTTCTAGTAAGAAATATGTTTTTCTTTTCTTAAGAGAAAACCAGTCCAATGACGAGTCAATGAGAGTGAATGAATCCATGGAGGGGTGTACTAAAGAGAAAAAACATAAATTGGAGGAGTTTCTACATGCATACAGAGGAGTGTTTTAGGAGCCTAAAGGGATACCACCTAAGAGGGAAGAGGGAAGTGGAGCACAAAATACAATTATTGTAAGACTCCCCATTTTCGAATATTGGGATGTATAGACAGTTCGTTCTGGAAGCAAATGAAGTAAAGAAGCAGTTGTTGGAGCAAGGTGTGATTTGACCAAGTACCTCACCTTGTGGGTCACCCATAATAATTGTTCTGAAGAAGGATTGGATTTGGAGAATGTGTATCAATTACATGGCATTGAAGAAGATTACACTGAAGAATCAGTACCCTCTGCTAAGGATCGATGATCTATTGGATCAAATGCAAAGTACTTCACTAAGTTGGATTTGAAATCATGTTATCACCAGGTACGAGTCAAAGAATAAGATACCTAGAAGACTACCTTCAAGACAAGGCAAGGTTTGTATGAGAGGTGGGTTATTTCATTTATTTTATTCAATGCACCGACTACATTTATGAGACTAATGAATGATGTTTTACTCCCTTATCTAGATTCATTTTTTATTGTCTATTTGGATGATATATTGTTTTATAGTGCTACTCGGGAGGAGCATATCTCACATCTTATGCAGGTGTTAGAGACTTTGAAAAAGCACCAACTATTGGAAAATCTCAAGAAATGTGAGTTTTCTCAACAGTGTTTGGTGTGTTTCAGGTATGTGATCGGTGGAGGGGAGCTCAAGATAGATCCTTCAAATATGGAGGCCATCATGAAATGGCCAGTTTTTACAAATGTCACTGAAGTTAGGAGTTTTGTTGGGGAAACACAGTACTCATGGAAGTTCATAGCTTCATTTTCAATGGAAGTTGCACCACTCCACACCATAAAAACCAGTGGTAAGAGTATCCAGTGGGGGAAGAATCAACATGAGGTCTTTGATGAGTGGAAAAGAAATATCATTCAATCACCAATGCTCACACTACTAAACTTGCAGAAGCCTTTCGAAGTGGAGATAGATGCAAGTGGGTATGCCATGGGAGCATTACTGATGCATGGATGAAGGCCCATTTGCTATCATTATAAAGTATTTCATGGGGAATTTCTCAACTACCCTACCTATGACAAGGAGATCTATGCCTTGCTACAAGCTGTCAAAAAATGGAAACACTATTTGATGGGAAAGGAGACCATCATCCACACATATCACCAACCACTACAGTATTTGTAGGCCTAGAGTAAGCTACAACAAACTAGACATTACAAGTGGATGGGGGTTTTGCAACAATTTTTGGTCATAAGTATAAGAAGCGTAGCACAAACAAGTTGGAAGACATGCTTTCACAACCACCCACATCCAAGATTATAGCTTTGGGAACTATGATGCACATGGAGCCTTTTACCCATGATGCATACAAAGAGGCATACACTTAAGAAGAGGACTTCAAGGAGGTGTTTCAACAACTACAAGGCCAAATTCATATATAAGAAGGTGACAACAAGGATGACTATAATTTCCAGAATGGATTACTCTAAAAGATTGACAAGCTCTGTGTTCATAAAGGTGAATGATTGCATCTTATCAGAGAGGCTCACACCTTTAAGATTGCAGGACATTTTGGTGTTGAGAAGACAATTTCCAACTTACAAAGATATGTGTATTGGCCCATAATGCAAGAATATGTAGCATGATAGATTAGAGGATGTATACTTTGTTGTACCAACAATCCCAACAACATGAAGCAAGGTCTATACCATCCCTTACCTATACCCACTTGACCTTGGGAAAGCATTTCCATGGATTTTGTGGGAGGTTTACCAACAACCAGGAAGGGACATGACTATCTATTTGTGGTAGTTGACATATTCAA